>JANHGN010011761.1:3693-50332 GCA_024605025.1 Megaceryle maxima | reverse complement strand
GGGGGGGGGTGGGGGGCGCCGAGACCTCTCCCCGGAGGCAGCGCGGCCGGCAGGTAGCGGCGGGGGCCGGGGCCCGGGGCGGGGTGTGGGGCTGGTCCCACTGCGGTGCCGTGCGGGCGAAGCCCGGCGGGGTTCCCCGGCTCTCGACAGGGCCGAGGCCGGCGTCCCCCGGGTCACCTTGTGCGGCGGGGCCGGGCCGGAGCCACCGGGGCGCTCGTTCCGGCTGCCGCTTCCTCGGGCCCGGCGACACGGCCGCGGGTCTTGCCGAGGGGACGGCTCCGGGACGCGGCCGGGCGGTCGGTCGGGGGGTGTCTCGCCAGCGCTCCGGTTGCTGGGCCGAGAAGCACAACCCGCTGCGGCGGGCAGCGACCGAGCGTCGCCGCCGTTTCGCCGGGGCCGGTGGGGCTGGGGGAGGCCCGGCGGGCCGCGCTCCGTTATCCGTTGCGTAATGCGCGGCAGTAACGGCCGAGGAGGCGGCGGCCGCACGGCGCTGCTCCGGGAGCGCGCACGCGCGTGTCCGCGGCGCTGCCTCTGCTCAGCCGTTCTCGTGGTCGCGCAGCCGCCGCCAGCGCCGCTTCGTCGGGCGGGAGGTGCGGGGACGGCTGCGGCCGGCGGCCCTCGGCAGCGGGGAAGCGGGCGCGCAGAGCGGAGCTCGTCGGAGTTTCTCCTCTCTTGCGTACGTTGGGCGTTTTCGGCTTTGGGCTGTGGGTTTGGGTTGAGTTTTCGTGTTTTGGGGTTTTTTTTGTTTTGCTTTTGGCTGTTTGGTGTTTTTTCAGCTTTTCCATCCACCCGTTTGGGGTACTCCGAGGTGTGTTTCTTCATTGAGATTTCCAGCCGGGTGTCATCTTTTGGTAGTCGATCCACAGGCGTTGTCTCTGTCTGGGCTGTATCTGAAGATGGCGACACGAAACATCAGTGGCCTCTGACCTTGATCTGTTTTCTCCTGTGGTGGTTGCCCTTATTTTGTCCTTGTAGGAGGGGAAATCAAAGCACAAGGTTAACGAGGCTTTGGTTAAAAATAAAAAGTGCTTGAAATGAGTTGTGTGACTCAGTTCTAGGTGTCTGGCGTAACGTTCCCTTTCCTGCTTTGCGCTGTTTCCTCAGCCGTCGTCGCATCTGGTTGAGGGAGGAGAATGTGAGACTTACGTGTGTAATTGAACATCTGCCTTTCCTGGGCTTTAGTGGTTCCAAATAATGGATTTGTTTTCATGACTCCTTTGAACTGAAGTTTGTTCGTTTCTGACAAACCCACCGTGATGCCAGGATGACTCATGTGAAGTTCAGAGGTCTTGCAGTTCGGTGCTGGTGAAACGCGCAGAGGGCACTAGTGACAGGCAGAGAAATGCTTTGGCTAAAGCTGAGATTTTAGGCTGTTAAACCTGAGATCCTAACAGCTTCCAACGTGTTTCAGATCCAATGGCTGTCCCACCGTCATACAGTGACTTGGGAAAGTCTGCCAGGGATGTGTTCAACAAGGGATATGGTAAGTAACGCGACTGTAGTTAAGAAAACCTCTCACGTTCTTTCTTGGGTGTCTTGAAAATGACAGTAAAACCATTAATACCCCCGGGACCCCATAAATACCTTGTGGTAGGAATCCAGCAAAGGCTGGGAGGATCTAAACCCCTTCTGAACTTGAACCTTAGACTCATATCGTGAAAATGCTGCAGTAGGCAGAGAGTTAGCGGGGAAGGTGAGGAGTCTGACCTTAAGATGCGCTCCAGAACAGTCTCTGAAGATTGCTGCATCTTCGGTTTTCCAGTTTGGGATTTTGAGGCACTAAATCAGTCAAACTGGTGTAGATTGCCATAGGAGACCACACAGCGGTTCCTGAGGTAGAATGACCTTTATGTTAATCGGAATAGCCCGTTGTCACAGCCACACTAGGAAGAATTCCTCAGTAATTGCATTCCCCTTCAAAAAATTTAAGCGGGGAAATTGGATATTAGTCCCTTTCCTGGGAGCAGCACTAAAAGTGATGATGTTTTTATCTGGGCTCGTGGCTGTGTAATAAAGATTGGGCGTGTAATAAAGATTGCTTTTGGATCTGAATCTATGTGCTACGTAAAACGTAAAAGCACTCTGGTCTGGTCCCTGCCACCCTGGGGTTCAGGCTTTGCTAAAATTCAACTCAGGTTCTCCAGTGTCAGTTGTTTTGGGCTTTTCTGCCCTGTGCAAGGGTCAGGGATTTCCCTGGGTTCATAGTGGACTAGAAAGAAAAGGAAGAGAGCAGTCTTATCTCTGTGTGTGGCACCGGTTAAAGTTAGTTGAGACATATTTTTCTCAGAAAAGGGGAATAGAAAAATTCCTGCCCTGCAATCAGAAATATGAAAGTCGGCAGAGTAAACTGGAAGAATTGGTGGCTGTTGATTGGTCCCAGAATGCAGGTAGCTACAGAAGGTGGAGATACTGGATGATGGGTGACTGCGAATGGTGACGCCACCCACTTGGAGTTGTCAGAATTCCTTCAGTCTTTCCTCAGTAAGATCAACAACTGTTGAAACATGAAAACAGGCTGGTTCAGGTGGGCTACAGCTTTCAGTGTGTCCTACCTGCTGTACTTCAGGTGTGCTGGGAATAAGCCCTGCTCATATATTGTGGAGAAACAGATGCTCTGTACTCTTCTATTTTCAGGATTTGGAATGGTCAAGTTAGAGTTGAAGACCAAGTCTTCCAGTGGGGTGGTAAGTATCTGTGGCCTTCGACATCACCAGCATTGCAATAGAAAGAAATTCCTGAGCTGGTTGTTGGTAGTAACTTGCTAGCAGGCGTTGCTTCTCGCTCTGTTCTCATTTAAAAACCTGTAGCTGACCGAGGTATTTCCGTAAGGCTGTGGAACTGAGGCAGTGTCAGAATTTTCACGCCTTTTCTTGTGGACCTGTGGCTTTCCTCCCCGTTCCTATTGCCACGTCCCGAGCTTAAGAGTTTCTTCACCCTAAATAGCTCTTATTTCTGCTTGTGAATGCAGTTGAGTTTCTCTGCTGTTGTTGGTTTTTACAGGATTTTGAGTCCGGACTGACTTTGTCCAAAAGGCAAATAAGAGATGCAGTTTAACTTGCCTTCATTTTTCACTCCTCTCCACCATGCTTACAATGCGAGATTTGATTAAAACTGATCAGTCCTCCTGCAATACCGTTTACATAGAAATTGAGAGTGCTTTATGGACGTTAATTAAGCTTTAGCACTAGAGGTAACCAGAAAGTAGATCCCCACTTGAATGACGGGGAAGTGGAGCTTCCTCATGATTCGCAGCAGGGCTGGCAAAGCCAGGAGTGGATTTCACCATTTTCATCGTTGGCTGCAGGCATTCATTGTTCACTAGATAGCTTATTCTTACCCAGAGTGTCAGTTCTGCTTGCTACCACTTGATTCTGCTCTGGCTGATAAGCTGTGCAGCTTTCCAGCCCACTTCATAACCTTATTTGCCTTAGCTCCCTCCCTTCTCTTGCATTCTTACCGTGCAAGTGGTGCAAGTCATTCCTTCCGTATTAACGTGTTCTGTCTCCACTGAGATTACTCGCACGGTGCCCCGGGAGCGTGTAGGCACGAGGAGCTCTGCGGTCTCTCTGCTGTGACTGCTGCCAGCTGCTGATGTCTCTCATGATATCCAGAGTTTTCCTGGCTGGAAGCTTTTGATTCTCAGATAATACGCTAATGGTTAATTATGCTGTATTCTGAATGTGACGGAACGTGAACAACCATATGAACTTCTAAAATGGGCTTTTTCTTTTCCATGCAACTTCCATGTTGGATGTTTATGCAGCTGGTAAGAATAGTGACTCTTTTGGCACATTGTCTCTTTATTGCTTTGTCTAGCAGGGTTTTCTGTGGTGCAAACTGTTCCATTGTTTTTAGTCATGTTATCATCCACATCATGAGGTTTCACTGTGTCCCCAGCTCTTACTCTGCTGTATGATCCATGCATGTAAACCCTTTTGCAGTCTTTGTCCAACAATCCACAATAAGAACACTGCAAAAACAGCAGGAGGGAAAACAAGACAGATGCAGCATTGATAGAGTTGTCTGTCGCTTCGGGTTTTGTGCATGTTAAGTGTCTCTAATCCTAATTCTGCTGCAACAAAATGGGGTTTGGGGAAGAGACGAGGTCAGGGACAAAGTGGGAGATCTGACTTGTTTTTGGGTGCTAATAGTACCTCTTATGACAGAGAAATGTTTTGGGTGCTTTTCCTGTAGACTTGGGAAATGGCAATGGTGGTGTCTATTGCTTATAATTATTTGATAGAGTGCAAGTGGTTTGTCCCAGGAAGTGCACGGCGTTGATGAGGATGCTGGCCACCATAAGCTAGAAGGTCAATGAGAAGCTGAGCTTGGCTGCTGATTCAGACTGGACTGTGATGTGGAGCCAGAACTGAGTTTGATTTTCAGCTACAAAAAAAACAAATAAATCAAGAAATGCCTCTACATGTAAAGGTTTGATGAAACTTCTCCAGTTAAGACAGGAGAAGATTGAGGGCAGCAGGTAGCTGGCTGTGTGCCTTCTGCTTCCAGAAACAGATCCAGTTCTGACACCTGGCAAAACCCTTTGGCTTTTGATCATGCGGGGATTTTCCCCCTTTGGCTGTGAGAAAAGTATTTTAAAATATTTTCTCTGCTTGGCCTGAGAAACAAAACAAGTCTTTTTAATCAGTTACCTGCCCCAAAGTCAGAAGAAAGTTATTTGTGCATTGTGGTCCAGGTTTGATGTGTCTTCACACCGAGCTGTGGAAATGACATTAGAGCAGCGCATATCAGTTCTGTCCTAAAGGGTAGCCTAATGCATCCCAACTTGTGCCACGTGTTTTTCTTGGCTGACTAGCTGTGTTCTAACACCGCTGTGCTGTTGGAGTAGTGCATTAGCTCGAGTGTCTGCTTTTTTGTTGTTTCTGTTTCCCCATGCTGTGTGTAAGGAATGTTACCTGGCTGTACTTCCTGGCACTTCAGAACCATTCAAAGACAGTCTCTGTTCAGTCTGCAAAGTCCAGAATTGTGAAAGTAACGTATGCAGCATCCAGCAGTACTGTCTTGGAAGGAGACAGAGCTGGAAAGTCCGAGTTCGAAAGCTTTTTTGAAGGTTCTGTCAAAGGGTCTAAGGGCAGCAAGTGTGAGTGCTGCTGGCACTCGACAAGTGGAAAAACTTAATGTAATTAAATCTCCAAGTGCTGAAACTCGTGTTCTGCTCTCGGCAGGAATTCACTGCAACCGGTTCTTCCAACACAGACACAGGCAAGGCTTCGGGCAGTCTAGAGACCAAATACAAGATCAAAGACTATGGACTTACATTCACCCAGAAGTGGAACACAGACAACACGCTGGGAACAGAAGTTTCCATGGAGGATCAGGTAAGAGCAAGCAGATGCTCTGAAAACGTTTCTGTAACTGGTACGAGAGAGTCTCGAGGCGAGCAGAAAACACTGAAGGGTTGCACAAAACTATCTGCAGTAGTAACAGGAAAACATTTATGTGTGTAATGCATTGCAGAATGCACAGACTGAAGAGAGAGCCTTGTGAATTTTTGGGGTGGGGGGTGCAAGCTATGTCGTGATCCAAAGCTACTGCAGTTAGGGGCATGTAACTTAGGGGGCTGGTTGAGTGAGAATCACTGGTACCACTCCACATAGGAGGTTTTGTTTAAAAGTGCACTCTACCTGTATAGACCTGTCACTCCTGCAGGGAAAACAAAAGAAGGGGCTCGTAGTTTCAAATGCTCTAATACATAAGAGATTAAGTTTGGCTGCCTTGAGATCAAATCTATTTTGTAAGGTTTAAGAGAAGGATTAGGGTTTGCATCTTAGAACTGCATACTGCTTGTGTTGCTGTGTACAGCATTCTGCAAACAGCAGCTGTTTCTCAAAGCAATACCCGTACGCTTCCCACGTGACGCCTGGAGTGTAGTAAAATGGTGCCAGAGGCAGTAAAAGTTCTGTCGGTGCCCGGCACCGTGCGTGGCCGCCTGTTTGTGCAGTTACAGCTTTGCACTTTTACCTGTGTTTGAAAATGGGCAACGCTGTCCGGCTGGAAACACGAGTGGGAGAGCTGAGGTTTGGCCATTGCCACGAAGAATACCTGTAGATGCTGAGAGATTTTTGGACCTACTGCAAACAGGATCAGAAGAGTTTTCTGTCTTTAATGTGGCTTCTCAATTTTATTGTCAACACTGGAATTGCAATCTTCCTGTGACAACATACCTAGAAAGCACGAGCTGTTACGGGGCCTCACTGTGGGGAGAGAAAGTCCAGGGTTTAATCACTGATCATCTTTGGATTTCATTGTGAAGCATGTGGAAGGCCTTGTGGTCGTGTTTTGCCCTCTCTTTAGAGAGGAGGTAGAGCTATAGCAGTGGGATGTAACAAACCACGTTCCAGCAGAGTTCTGAGCAGATGTCTCTGGTTTTCTTTGCAGTTGGCTGAAGGATTGAAGGTGGCTCTTGACACTACATTTGTACCAAACACAGGGTAAATATTTTCCCTTGCCTTTATCTAAGGAGTGCTGGACTTTCCCATTAATTAGAAATGCTTATTCTGGTCATTGTGCAAATGCTGAAAACTGTCTGTGGATTAATTTGAAGATAATGGATAATACCAGGGTCAGAAGGACACGGCCTGCTAAAAATGATTCCACAGCTTTTTGGCCAGTGGCAATTTTGTTTTGCGGTAGGTACTGCTGTATTTTTAGGTATTTTTGTAACTCCTCTTTAACAGCTACGTCTTACATGGACCACTCAACTTGTACCATCTTTGCCATGGTGTTGACAGTCTTGCTGCTGTCAACTCAGTGCCCTAAGAACACAGAGCAGAATTACTTTTGTTTCCCGATGCTTCTGGGCAGATGTCTGCACAACTGAAGGAGGAAGCAGAACTGCCTGGGTATTATCATAGGCAGTAAAATGGCACTTTTGTGTCTTTCTCAGTTATCGTGTATTCGTCGTTGGTAGGTAGCACAGCAAAGGAGGGATGTTTATGTCTAGGTAATGCAGAAAGCTTGAGACTGGTTGAGGAGAGCCTATCAGGGGGAAAAAACAGAGTTTGAAATAGTGCTTGGATCTGAAGAATTGGAAGCGAAATCAAAGGGAGACCCCAGGCCCAGGTATGAGTGACAGGCACCACCATGTTCTGCTCTGCCTTCTGTGGGAGAGGAAGGAGGTGGGGGAAAAGATTAAGGAGGTGCTAAAATACTGTCTGTCATGTCGTTTGAATGATAGGAAAATGAGCACAGAGATGTATTGAAGGGAGAGGATCATGGTCCTCCAGAGGGATAGAAAAAGGCTAAGTGGATGATGTCTGGAGGGTGAGGAAATTTCCTTTCTCTAGAGGAGACTGGTATCCAGCAGTGAAGAAGGAAGGAGAGCAAGCACTGCACTTGAAGGAATGCTGGAGAGAAGTGAGTGGAGTCACTGAGCTATTGGCGTGGGATGTCACGGATGCTCCCGAAAGAAACTGAAGATGCCCTAACGCGTTGCATTCACTTGTGGAGACAACGCTTGACTCTGATGGGGTTTAGAGCATTACGCAGAAACGCTTTTGTCTCTCTTACTGGAGGATTTAAAGGAGTTTGAGATGGTGGAAGCAGAAGTGTTACCATGTGAATACACATACTACCACTTCTGCCTTGCTCCCTTGCCCTGTCAGCAGCTAAGTCATCTAATTAACTGGCCTTGAGGGACATACCTACACGAGTGAACTTGCATACAATACATGCTTGTGTTCTAGCAGGGGTAAAATGGCACGTTTCTCTCCGCAGGAAGAAGAGTGGAAAGTTGAAGACCTCCTACAAAAGAGAATACGTAAATCTAGGCTGCAACATAGACATTGATCTCTCTGGACCAACCATCTATGGCTGGGCAGTTCTGGGCTATGAAGGCTGGCTTGCTGGCTACCAGATGGCTTTTGATACAGCCAAGTCTAAGCTTTCACAAAATAACTTTGCCTTGGGATACAAGGCAGGAGACTTTCAGCTGCACACTAACGTGTAAGTAGCACCTGAGCACAGAGAAACATTACCAGGCGACTGTTAGATGAATAGCAAGCATTACTGCAGTTAGATAAAGGGGGGGATGGAAGGGGATGATGATTTGTTTCAAAGTATTTTATATTCAGTGTTTTCATTGTCAGTACAACTAAAACAGAAGCAACTTTCCAACTCTTGGCTGTCTTCTGAGACCTCATTTCAGGGCGATTTTGGGGTTTTTTTTGTGTAGAAAGGTGGCAGTAGGGCATTTTATGTTAATTTGGAATCTGTAAACTTCTATTTTAGTGCTAGATAAAAGAGCCTTCAGTTAAGCTACTGTAGCTTCTGGCTCAGAAATGCCCGGGGTGGAGGAGAGAGATGCGTGTTGCTTTGTGCTTGTGTGTTTCTGGCTGTCATCGTGCTAGAGCTCTAGTCTCAGCATTGGGGTGCTCGCAGAGTCTTAGAAGATGGTGCATTTAAACAACTGCAATGCAGTGACGTTGTTTTTGGTCTCAGTCATTCCCAGAACTGACTTAATTCTCCTTCTGGATTTGTCCTTTTGTGTGTTACTGCAGGCTTGCTTGCTTAAGACAAGCAAGCAAGTTACCTGGAGTTTTGGGTTTTTCTTGTCAGAACCTCAATCAGTAGGTCTCAGCTGCTGTGAAGTCACCTTCCTTTCTGCAAGCAAAGCACACGTCTTGGGTAAAAAACATAAGCAGGAATCTGCCAGGTCCAGCTAGGGAGTAGATGAGCATGGGTCCAGGGAAGCCCTGGAGCTCTTGGTTCATTTTCAGAGATAATATTCCAATGATTGGGGAAGGGTTAATCTGGAGAGTTAGTATTTACTGAACAAGGCTTGACACACTTGTGTCTGTTACAAACAGGAATGATGGCACCGAGTTCGGTGGGTCTATTTATCAGAAGGTTAATAACAAGGTTGAGACATCAGTCAACCTTGCGTGGACTGCTGGCAGTAACAACACACGTTTTGGTATTGCTGCTAAGTACCAACTGGATGAGAAGACTTCCATTGTGGTAAGAATTTTGTTACAGGAGTATTTCAAGCTCCCTTCAATACTGAAAATTAGTGAAGTAGTTACTGAGAGCGTGGTAGATGGCAACCTGGAGCTTCTGTTGTGTCAAATTTAAATTGGGACCTCCCGGGTCCTATTTGTGAAATGATGGGGGGAAAAAACCCTCAGAATCACTGAACCCTTAAAAGGCAGCTGAGCTCCTGAGATAATGTTACTGACACAAACTCCTGCAGAAAGTAGGGGGAGGAAAAAAAAAGTTTGAATAGCGTGTGAGAGATTCAGGAGATGAAACACATCCAGAGGGAACGATAGCGAGTAAAAGCAATGAGGTGCATGTTCTAAGAACTGAAGCAGCAAGCATTTGTTACACTTCAGGACAATTCAGATAAAATTAAAGATGGGAAATAGTACTGTAAACACCTCAAAAGTTAGTAATGCAAAAAAGGGGTTGCATATTCATAGGGCTTAGTGCTTATTAAAAAAAAAAATCACTGCTAAGCAATTTGTGAATGGGGCTGTGAACAAGACAAGACTCCACTGGCTACTAGTGGACTGTGGTAAGCAGCCCTTTAAAGGATAGGAAGGGACAATGCTGAGGGCAGTGAAGGGCAGGATGTCATTTTACATAGGCCAGTGGGTCAAAATTCGAGGGCAAGATTTGAACTATTAAGCCTGGTACAGCTTAAACTGGAAATGCTGGAGAAGAGAGAGCATTGTGTACACCTCTGGAAGAGGTTAGTCTACAAGTAGCTGAGTTAATGCCTAAGCCACCTTCTCAGGGCACTGGGACAGTTCTGTCTGACTACACCCAGTGTATAAATACTCTTAATTTCTTTTTTTTCCCCCCATAGGCTAAAGTGAATAATGCCAGCCTGATTGGAATTGGTTACACTCATGCCCTCCGACCTGGTACGTAAGTCTAACTGGTAGCAGCAAATAGTATTAGTGCTACACTATGGATTATTTTACTGTTATCTCTGGAACAAAATAAACAAGTTAGGTGGAAATCCTGCATAGGCTTAGAGAAGTAATAGATGTGTATGTACAGAAATGCCTGTAGCAACTCAGACCCCTCGGTGAGGCTCAGGTACTGGAGGGAGGGTAGTGTAGAGGGGTATCAGTGTATGAAGGGTCTCTGTACTTGCTTTCCTAGGTGTAAAGCTGACCCTCTCAGGCTTGGTTGATGGCAAGAATTTCAGTGCTGGAGGACACAAAGTTGGGCTGGGATTTGAGCTGGAAGCTTAAATCAGCTTTAAGTAAAGCAAGAGGTGGTGCTCTGGAAGATGAAGGAAAAGTGTACCCAGTGTGTTTCGGCCTTAATATTACTCTGAAATTTCAAGAAGTGTGAACTTTCTACTCTTCCAAAGAATCATTTTAACCCAACACTGAAGTCCAGAGAGTGCCAGCACATCGAAGGAAGATACTTGAAGGCATGCATGGAAGTTGTGATGTTTGTGCCACATTTCACTTCAGTTGCCCGTATTTTAAATCTGTTCCTAAAAGCAGAAGCAAATCCCACCTCTCCCTGTTGTTGTATTGCATCCTGCATGTCCTGTACTTCACAGCCTTTTATAAAAAGGTGGTCTCTGTGCTGTAGTGGAAATCTGGGTTTATATCAGAATGAAATAAATTCTTCACAGTTGAAAGTGTTGGCGTGTGTTGCATCTCTGGTGTTCAGAAAAGGTGTGCTCCATCCAGCTGTGCTGGGTTGGTTTTCTGGATGCAACTCTAAGCGTGGTTAATAGACAACCTGCAACTGCTTTGTCAAACTGTGTACCCTGACCCTCCTCTCCTTCTCGAGGGATAGCACCCCTCTCTCTCTCATGTTTTAGAGACCTGCACAGTGAAAGCAGCTTTTTCATTAAAATATTATTGAGAGTATCAAAAAGAGCAAACCAAAAGTTTACATGTTTAGGTAATTTCGTTCCCATACAGGAAACAAATATTAGGTAAGCACAACCATTACACTTAAGGAAAAAAAAAGTGCAAATTGGCAAAGTTAAGAAATTAAGTTCACAGTTCAAGTATATTAGGAAGGTGACATCTACCACTGACAGTGCAAGCTGGCTGCATCGTCCCTTCTTCAACAAAGCCTAAAAGGCAGCAAAACAACCCCACTTTACGCCTAAGGGAAGATAGATCAGGACAGAGAATATCTGCTGTCTTAAGGCACGATTAAGAATTCTTTCCAAGCAGTTAGATCAGGCATTTCCTACTGTATTTTTGTGAAAAAAAAGTGTCCAAGAGGTGGATACTAAAAGCGAGGCTGTGTGCATCACATAAGCAGTAGGTGACAATGGGAGGAGGCACTTGAACTTCCCTTTTCAGAGGCAGCAGCTTTTCACAGTTGGCTTCCTGAAGCAGCAGGTCTTCAGAGGCAACCGAGGTGATTTTACATCTGGGCTTGTTCTGGACTGTTTGTTTCTTCTACCTGAAGCTGCAGCCAGCTCCAATCTAGAGCCTAAAGAAGAAACAGAACCACAGAGTTCAACACTAGCCTGCAGCTGAGATTTCTCCAAAATAAAGAGAAAGCAGTTGAAATGTTTTTAAAATTTTACTGTGAGGTTGGTCAATAGAGTTTTGTGAGGAACTACACGACCCTTGTAAAGAACACCCTTAAAGCTGCTTACTTTCTCTAATGTTTTACTTTCTTTTCACTATTCTGCTTCATTTAATAAGCATCCCTGCCCCCCAGCATACTGCCACTGCAAGACCATCCCAATTTAATTGGAGAGCGTGGTATTTTTGTACAACAACCAAGCACCTTCCCCCCTCCTCTCCTGTTCAGCACAACGCCGTCCCAGCGAGCGGGGATACTGAGCAGTTCCCTTGGGGACGGGGTGCTTTCCACCTCCTCCAAAGGGGCGATAGGCAGACTTTTATTAGCCATATTACTTACTAAAAGCAAATTTACAGAAGCAGAAGTTTGAAGCCATGAGCTTCCACAGTCCATTTAGAGAAGAATATTGAATAAGTTACCATGAAGCTCTGTTCCTGATCCTTCATTGTGTCATGCATCACATTTTCTAGTTGGCTACAGAGTTTCTCCGATTCCAGCAGGAGCTCCTCACTGAAAGGGACAATTATTTTGTTTGAAGAGATGCTGCCTCTACCTTTAATAGCTATTTCTGGCAGGTATGCTAAAGAATATTGACCTTTACTGGTCAGCTCACAGGCTAGTAATACCCATTACATCTGGGGATGCCACTGACTTTCCCAGTTGCAAGAGGAAAGGAAGCACGTTCCAAGTTGAGTTGGGTTCTTATGGGGAATCACTGCTGGTAGAGAAAGAGCTGCAGAACAGTGTCTGAACTAAAGGATCGAGCAATATACGAGTAAACAAGCCAAGGTCTGTCATTCCAGCTGCTGACGCGGTTCATCGGAACAAGCCGGAACTACACGCGCTCAGAGCAGTCTCCTTTATGATCCAGCTCAGCTGCTGTGATCTTACATGACAATGGTCCCACAACTCCTGGTGGCTGCGTACTTCAAGTGAGCCCAACCCCTTCAGACAAAACAATCCCTTTATTACTGAGGCAGTGGGAAGGGAAGCTCTCTCTTATTCCCCATTTTTTATAAGGAAGACTCACGGGCCCCAGAAAATCCTGCCACTAGGTGGAAAAGACTCCTGACAACAGAAGCTGAACACAAAGCGCGAATGTGAGAAAGCCTGCCTGCCGTTATTGCACAAAGCAGGGTCCCAGCTTCATAGTGCTGGCATTAACAGCTACACAACTCCAGACTTTGCCTCACCTTTTCCTGACAGACTCTGATAAATTGTAGGTTCCAGAAGGGACCTGCAGCAGCAGCTGACCAGGGCTGCCAAGACGTGATGTGTTCATGCTCTCTGGACTGCCAGTAACAGGACCACGGACTTTACTCTGGAGAAAACACAGAGGATTCAGACTGCAATTACTTCCAGGGGCTGTAAGCCTGACAGCCTGAAATGTGGCTTCAATACTAACTCAAATTAATAGAAAAAAGAACCATAGGACACACTAAATTTACTATTAGTTATTTCAGTAACCTGTGGTAAAAAACAAACAAACAAACAAAATACCTTCAGGATAAACTGGAGGTTTTATTTTACTTACACAAGCAATTTTCAGCAAGTTCCACAGTTCTTTCTGTCGTTTCTCCTGAAGCCTAACTACTGTTTCCTCATCTTTATTCATCAGATTCATCACTTTCTCCACTCTGGGGAACAATTCCAGTGCCTTCTGCTTGCAAACTACAGTTTTACTATTAAAAAAAAAACCCAGAAATAAATAAAAATCAGATCACACGTGGGCAACTGCAGTAGGGGAACGTTACTGTAGTTTTTTATCTCTGGAAACACAATGAGGCCTCGTTAGCTGAAAGCTCCAGAGGAAAACCCTCTTGCTGAAAGAGGAAATGGTTTCTCTCAACCCTCAAGAAAAGCTGGCTCTACAAAACTCACCTGAGCTGAGCATAAATGACTCGGACTTTTTTTTCAAAGGTCTGGATTGCCTGTAGCAGCAATCGTACGATTTCTTGGCTGTCACCACTTGTCCTCTGATCTGGAATGAGAGTCAATTGCACAGAAAGGTAGGCTTAGAGGACAACGTGAGAAGATTCCCAGTGGGTTGTTTTTCCACTGCTTCTCCAATCCTGACACATCCCAAGCTCAGGGCATGCAAGTTTGAGTGGGATGAACTGCACTGGATTTTAGCCCCCTTCTTCAAAATGATGCGAATGCGCAAGCAGAGTTGGCAGAGGGGGTCTAATGCCTCCTGGCTGTATAGCTGCTCCAAGGAGCACTACATCTGTCATCCTTCCTACACAGGACCAGCAGCATATGCCTGCAGCAACAGCTTGCTCTGAGAAGAGCTCCAGAGGGGTTTCAAGAAGAGCTGAAGAAGGTAAGGCTGGCCTAGTTTAAAATTGACTCCCTGATCCTCTCTCCAAAACCAGGCAAGACCAGTGGAGTCCACGTGCAGCGAGCGTACGGGCAGGTCTAGAATGCAGAGAGTTTTCTCAGTGCTCATTACTGTCCCTCCAAAGTGACTATCCACACAAAGCAAGCTAACGTTGAGCTAAAATGTCTCTTACCTCGTGGCTTCTCTCTCAATCTCCGGTACAGCTCCCTGGCTTGTTCCTCCCTAGAAGAAAAAGGCACAGAACACAAGAGTACTTCTCTAGAACCTAAATTACAAACAAGTAGTTCAAGAGCTCAAATCTTTTATATACCAGTCTGGCATTTCAGACTGATGACAGGTAAGGAGTCAAAACCAGTCTTTTAGTGTCAATGTGCCTCCAGTTCCCCATAATTTGGGCCAAAGAGATAAGACTTTCTTTGTCCTGCAGTGAGTAAGCTTAGCTAGCAATACTCCCACATCTGGAGTTCAAGGTTGTTCAACTCACAAGTCTTCCAGTGTTCCTCCTTGTTTACGACCTAGGGGGCTTCTCTGCAGGTCCACAATGTCTGTCTGCAGGGCCATCATCCTCTTCACTAGCTGATCGACATCATCCTCCTGAAAGCAGGGCAGAAGGTAAGCACTGGGACAGCCTCATATGAAGAGACACTACTGCTCACACTGGTTCTTCCTTTCTCAGGCAGGTTTCGAAACACTCATGTGGGCAAGGTGCAAACAGCAGCCTTGGACAAAGACAAATGAGAATACATGTAATTTTGATTCAAGGAAAGTAGCTTGGTGGTCTGGGATAAAAATATTCCCAAGAATTTTTTGCTAAGAAAAATAAAATAGTTCAGCCTGTGACAAAGAGCTGTTGAAGGGTCAGACTTTGTAGCAAATGTACTGCTAGCTCCCAGGCCACCATGCTTCCTTCTCCTTGGCTGTTCCAGATCTCTTCCGTCACCCTATCCATCACATTTTCCTCAGCACACAATCACACCCACTCCTGGCGTCCCAAATTCTCCCTTTCACTTGAACTCTTTCACACGCAGAAGCTGCCGCCTTTGACAGTCACTCTGCCTTCCGCCTCCTCCCAACAGAGGGGGCCAAGTGCTGGAAAAGAACAAGAAACAGTCACCTTTTGCTCCTCATCTGGGAGTGACAGTCCCTGGCCCTATGTAAGGTGTTACAGTCTTGTGTGCAAAGGCTGAGCGCTTTCCTGGGAGCAGGTGTGGAACGTGCACCAAGCATGGGAAATTGCTGCCTTTATAAAACTCGAGACTGATGCTTAAAATTCTTGTGCACAATCATCTAATTGTTTGCTTTCCCATTCAGTTTAACCTATGTTCCACATCCTCTTTCCAGCTATCCTGCCTCCAGGATGGGGTTAGCAGGACATCTGAGTGCAACCACTGCAAAATCTCCTCTTGTGTTTCCCAAGATCTCCCTTTTTCCTCCAAGCCTTACACCCAGAGTGAGATTCAAGCACTGTCAATGGACAAAAATGGTGCTGCCAAAACCAAGGCAACGTGACGTGGAATCAGCACAGACATAAGAAGTTTCTATTTAAGGGAGGACAACGAAGAAGAAAAGTGAAAAACAAGCTTTTTCTTTTTTTTTTGTGGTAAGCAGTTGGATTTAGAAACCTACCCGCCCACAGAGTTCCACAGCTTGCTCCATCTCTTTCCAGGCAAACAGCAGCTTCTCAGAAGCTACATGAATGAAAGAAGAGCGATTGCTTTTCCCAGGTTCACACAGGAAAACGCAGATACTTTGTGGGATAAGAGGCATAAAACGGTCTCTGATTGCCAGAGGCTATACTCACTAATTCCAAATTCAATCTGCTCTTTATACTTCTCCAGATCAATCTGGATGCTTGTTTTAAAGAAGTCCAGCTTTGCTTTCAGCTGCTGGGAAAGGGAAGCCATAGAATTCTTCATCTTTGAGAGGGTACTATTATAACGCAGCAGATTCATCCTGCGTGGACAAGAAGAAGGTCCCATTACCCTCCCAAACTAAACCCACAGACTGGTATCAACACTAGACACTGTAACAACCAGCACAGAAGCGGTTACATCAGAGGCTGGAACTCTCAGCTTTTCATTAATTGTTAGTGGCTCCGCTCACGGGCTTCCCCATTGCAACGGGGTCCCCTCCCTTCCCCAGAGAGCAGAGGCAGAGATATGTATTCTGGAGAAAGGGCCACGCACATGGCCGCTCGCTGCCCCTGCTGGAGCCGGTTACAGTCCTCTTTCAGCGTCCGGATCGTGTGCCAGATCTGACCCCACACCTTCCGCAGCTGGAAAAAGTGGAGATTCTTCTTTGGATCCTGAACTGGAAATGGAAAGGGGAGGGGAGGAGGGAAACACACACATCAGCACGGGGCCTAAAAGTAGCGTTGAACACACCAGCCCAAAACGTCACTCCCTGGGGAGCATGGTACCTCTTGTGAGGCTTATAGGTGGCTAAGCCCTGCACAGCTTCCCCCGTATATCAAAATCTAACACTTCCTTCCCTCAGTTATTTTGGTGACACGAATTAACGCCATGCCAGCCCATTCTAGTGCCCCTTCAGTCCCAGTGCACAAGGGCTCTCTCTACTCTTCGCACAATAGGGCCCCAGATCACAGGCAGCCCTCCCAGTGCAGACCACCTCTCACATTCACGCTAGAGAAAGTCCTTACGGATGCAGTCAACGCTTTCCGGATGAGGACGCAAGGCAACCTGAGCCTCGTAGACTTCTTTCTGGTTATCGAAGAGGAAGAGGAGGTCTGTGTCTGCAGCTGCAGTGTCATTCACCTGCAGAAGGCAAAACACTCAGCTAGGTTCTCTCACAAAAAGCAAGCCTTGGTAATACCACAGAGGATATTTCTCCTCAGCCGAAGACTGAGCACCAACAGCAAGAGGGGGTGAGGCTGTTGCATCTGCTTGGCGACTGCGACAAGAGCCTGCCAGAGCAGCAGTGCTGTGCTCCCCTACAGACAGCAGTGCCTGCGGATTCACTCGTCAGCACGAGGGGAGTACGCAGACTCACCTTGCTATCGGACGTATGTTTAGTGGCCAGCTTCTGAGAAAACAATGCGAGCCCAGCTTCCTGCAGCAGCTCCTGGTCCTGTTCTGGGATTCCTGTATCTGACTGGATTCTGGCCTTCACAGTCTGCAGAGTGTCCTCCTCTGTCACAGGGTAGGTGTGTACAGTTCCCGTAACCATGTTCAAAACATGAAGCAACTACAAGAAGAGCAGTGTGACATAAGAAGGCCCGAAGATACAATGGTCATGTCTGAGCAGAGATCCCAGGACTGAGACACTGGCCACCTGTAAACTGCACACTGAGCACTTTCAGGGCTCAAAAAGTCACTTCACAGCTACTTTGTAACATTATGCCAAAGTCCTTGTCCTCAGTCAACTGAAAGAGAGGCCACATGGCCATTAAACAGCTTCAGCCACAGAATCCTCTACCGGAACACAGAACCAAGCACAAATGAAGACTCCCGACAAGCTCGGAGTATTTGTCCTCAAATAAGCAAAAGAAAAGCCCCTGTCACTGTCAGGAGACAGCAGACTGAGACTCTGTGCTGCTCCTCCTCCTAGGTCTATGACTCGAGCCTCTTCTCTTGTGGACTACAGGCAACTGCTCTCTGGAAAACTTTCCAGAGTAATACAAACCCATCGCTCACCTTCAGGTTCAAAATGTCATCCAAAGCCTTGAAACACCCATTGGGTCCATACGTAGGATCTGTACCTCTCTGCCGCGGGTGCCACATTAACATGAGCTGCAGCCATTTCTCCAGCCTCCCAGCCAAAACACTGAAGGACCAAAAGAAGGGGATCAGAAGCAGCAGAAGTGCATATGCAGTCACCATATGGCCTGACTAACAACTTCCCCACCCACCCCAATCACAAACGCAGTGCTCAGAGGAAGGCAGAAACAGACTCAAAACTACGCAAGCCCGACGAGGGACACAGGCATTGTTTGTGTCACGCACTCCATTTCTTGACGGATTAGCACAGTAAGTCACAGAATACAAACACGGTCATTTTGTAGAAGAAATGGTTTATCCCACCCAGCGTGGCATACACATTTCTAGCTCTCACCTGTTTAGATTGTTTGGGCAGGGTAAACTGCTAGAAAATTTGACTTCTCCAGATAAGTCTTCTGAAACAACAATATCCAGCTCGCTCTTCTGCCGCACTTTTGTATGCCTAATGAATTCAAGCAAGTAGAATGGTGAAATAATCACCTGCCTTTCTCAGCCTGCTTGTTAACAGGCTCTTAAAGCTACTCTTGGTGGATGTAAAACAGATGCCGCTTTGGTTTCTGCTACCGGCCCTGCAGGAGTCGGTCCTGATCCCAAAGAGCAAGTATCAGGAATGCTGAACTTGCTCAGGCAGGTCAAACTCCTATGAAGGGAGTCAGTCTCCATGAGGCTAAGAAATGCAGAGATATTACCCCAAGAAAAGGGCCAGAATTCTACCTCCTGTAGCCAGGACAGGTGCATCGCACGCACTCTTCTAGTCACCTAGCCCCAGCTCACTCACCACTGCACCGGCTGCCAGTTGGGTAGGAATGGTCGGAAGCCGGTAATGCACTCAAAGGCCAGCGTGCCGAAGCTCCAGTAATCCACTGTTACTGTGTACTTCTGCTGTTCCAGCAGCTCCGGAGCCTGGGGCAGTTTAGACATGTATGAGACAAAGCCACCCATCTCCTAGCTCCCTCTATCCCTTAGGAGCTCATTAACATTTGTACAGCAGATTGAAGATGGTGCTGAATGCTCTGCCTCTCATGAGCTTCAAGATCCTCTCAGTGAACAGCAGAGGTTATTGGCACTCCTGCTTCCTAATTATAACAGGCGTAGTCAGCAGACACTCTGAAAACCCACTGCCAGCAAAACAAACCCAGTCACCTTTGCCAGCTGCGGCACCCCAAATGCACCCTGTACCAGGACAAGGCCTTCGTTCCAGCCCAGAGCCTGCTAACAGTCAACTCCACCCGCTGCAGCGCGAGCTGCTCTGCTAGCTGAATTCCCTCCTTACCAGGTACTGCAGAGTGCCAACAAAGGACGTGCACAGGCTGCCCTGATCCAACTCCTTCGCGTAGCCAAGGTCAATGATTTTGTGTATTAACTGAAACAGACGACGGAGAACAAGAACATTAGAGAGAAGTCCTGTTCAAAGCACACGATACAGCAGAGAAAGAAAAGGTTCAGCTCACTGAAGTTATGCAGGAAAGGTGCCAGTGAAGAGATGAAAGCAGAAATAGAATCATAGAATGGTAGGGGGTGGAGAGGACCTCCAGAGATCATCGAGTCCAACCCCCCTGCCAGAGCAGGGTCACCCAGGGCAGCCCACACAGGAACAGATCCAGGCGGCTCCTATAGATTCCTAAAACCACACACTACACGAAGTTGTCATTGGCTTGATACCCACAGAGCTGGAGACATTACTGCTAATTCAGATCTTGAGTCAATCGGCACAGTCCGGTTCTTTCCTTAGCAGCTGGAAGTCAAACTGTCAGGTTGGAAGTCAAAATGTCAGATCACGCATCTAATACAACCTTTCACCTCGGCTGCAGGCAGAATACTGTTCCTCTGACAGGCAGATCTGAGCTAGCTGTCATCCTGGGTCGAGTGCTCTTGCAGAGGGACTGCTGTAACTGCACAAACCCCATGCACGTTCCTCCTACACTTACTTGTCTGTGCAGGCAGGGACACCTGGTTACTGCTTACCCTTTGCTCTCCTTGCTGCAGCACAATGTTCTCTGGTTTCAGATCTCTGTGGATGATCCTGTTCTCATGAAGGTACCTGAGAGCAGAAGCTGAGACACAGGAAAGCCACTTGTAAGAGTGTAACAAGCAGTAGCTGGCGTGAGCTCAGTACAGATTCATTTCCACCTAGTATTAAGCGTGGCTTTTGGGTCAAATCTTGTATAATCAAGGATGCAAGGAAACATCAAGCGCAAGAGAAAAAGTTGGCATCCAACACTTCTGGACACAGAGTTTGCTCTCTGGGTCTTCCCTCACAACCTTCTTGTAAATTGGAGTATCCAGTCAGTGGAATATTTCTTATCAGCTACCTTTCAGATCATACAATTGAAAATTTGGGTCTGTCCCTCTTCCCACAAGCACGCAAGCATGTGAACACAAAAGGCACTCTAAACACAATCCTCCGTTGTCTCTGGACAGCACCAGTGTCATTTCTTGGCCACTAAGGAATACAAGGATGAGGCAGTAGAATATAACTGTGGCTGTGGAACACAAAGGACAGGAGAGAATGCCTACCAGCCACGCCTGCAGTAAAAGTAACAACAAATGCACTTATTCTCTTGCTGCAAGCTCACTTTCTAAACGTACATCTGCCCCAAGTGCACTTCTTAAAGACCTTCTCCCTAGAGCATTAGAACCTGTCCAATTTTGCCTCAGCTGCAACTCGGTAAGATCACAAGATAGCCCGACCAAAAAATTCCACCCCACAAATCTCCGGACAGTGCCTGGCAATCTTTGCACCAAAACTGTCTAAAAGTCCACACAGGGGTTGCCCAGATGCTAATGGAAAGCCACTGATCGCACACTCTCTGAAGTGCTGATGATCAGCTGTTAGGCTGAGGGTGGAGACTGATGTGCAACATAAACCAAAGTCGCTTGGTGAGTGTTCAGCTATCCAGAACCTTCCAGGGAATCCTAAATGCCATTTTTGTAGGGCAAGAAAATCCATCTCGACATTTTCAAGAACAAAAAAATCAAAGGCTGGCTCTACCACAGGGAGGGTTGGCAGAGAAAGGCAGGAAACAAGGATACTCTTCAAAGGTTAGTCTGAGGTGGGGTCATTAAGGTTACTTAGTGTGGATTTGGCACTGAAAGGGCTTCCATCGTTCAGACAACTGAAGGAACCGCCACCACTCACCTATATCAGATAACAAGATGAGAATAGCTTCTTCCCGCAAGCCACAGCAGTTCTCCAGCTGATTTAGGTACTGCAAGAAAACAACACAGAATAGTCTTTTTTCTCCTGTAACATGAGGGAAGCTCACAGTCCCACAAAACTGTCATGGATCAAGAAGTCCCCAAAACAGGAATGAAATTATCCAGAAGCAGGAAACTTTATGGGTTTGTGACCCGTGGTAGAAGCAATTACAGCTTCAGGTCCTGGTCTAACCACATGGGAGGAGAGAAAGAGTAGTTAAAAGAAGTCAGTGTCACCCCCATTCTCTTCCTCCTACTTGCTCCATGCTTCATAACCATTTCCTCTGTTCCTGGCAGTATGACCTCAAATCTCAGCTCTAAGCTCAGAGTTTTATCTGTGGTCTGATTATGATAAAGGTTAGAAAAACAGTAAGATTAGAACGAACGTGTTATCTTCTCCTGGGACAGATAGGGGTTAATCGCTGTCAGGAAGGGTACAGCCCCCAGATGTACTCTACCCTACAATGATCTGGATCACACATCCTGTTGCATACCCATCACATGTGCCTTCATCTCTACAGGCAAACTCCTCACAGCGTCGTTTGCAGCCAAACAAACACAAAAAGCTTCAGAAAGCACTTAAGTCTTCCAAAGCTGAACGTAATATCAAGGACTAACCCAGCAAAACCTATTGGTGCCACAAGAAGAATTAGGAAGCATCAGGATGTGGAAATGGGGACTTTATAGGGGAGGATCAACTGAGAAGCCAATCCAGCCCCAGGGGCCTCACCTTGCGGAGGTCTCCTCCCTGGCAGTACTCCATGGCCAGCAGTGGCAAGTCATTCGGTGCAAGCTTCTGCATCCCTTCAGGGACATCACGAGCAGCCACCACATTGGGATGGTTCAGCCTGAGGGGTGGAAACGAGACGAGCATATGTGGTGAGCAGAACCAGGCTAACACCCGAAAGACGACCGTCTGCAACAGCTGTGCTTTTTCACATGCTCACGGTCATTGCACAAAGTCCTGCAAGGACATAACTCCTTTGAGGAGCTGAACCAGGGCATTCTACAGGTCTGCAATTCATCCATCCTTCCCAAACCTAGATTCGGCCCCCCCCCCCGCAGTCTGCGCGTTCCTTCAACGCACACGCGCAACAGATCTGCCCAGGAGCTGCAGGAACGTGCCCAGACAAGGACTCTGACACGGCCTCTTGCCACCCTCCAGAAGAGACCCGAACCACCGTCAGACCACCGCCCCCCTACAAAAATCAACCCAACGCCCCAGGAGACAGCGCAGCGCAACCGTGCAGCCAGGACGCAGAGCAGCTGCGGAGCGGAACGGTAACGCTGGAAAGCGGCGTCGGAAGCGCAGACGTCCAAGAGCCGAGGCGGACGGGACGCGAGGTGAGGTTTCCTCGGCACGTTCTCCGCGCTCGCCCCCGTGGCGCAGCGCAGGGGCCCCTCCCGCGGAAGCGGCCGGCGGCCTCTCCCCGCCATTTGCCTCAGCGCAGCCGGCCGCTCCGAGGCCGCTCCGCGCCCCGGGGGTGAGGGGATCGCGGCGCTGCCCCAACCCGACCTGACGGCCACTTCGCCCGGCCCGCCCCGGCGGCGAGCGGGCCCCGGACCCCGACCTCCGCCCGGCCCGGCCGCGGCCCGGCAGCGCTGCCGCCCGCCTCGCCTCGCCTCACTTCTTCATGATCTGTATCTCCAGCGCCCAGCGGTCGCGGTTGCGCGGGCTCAGCTCCTGCCGGCACTGCTTGATGGCCACCTGCTCGCCGGTCTCCTGCGGACACAGCGTGGGCTCGGCTGAGCGCGGGCGGGCGCCGGGCCGGGCCGGGCCGAGGGGGGCCGGCCACCGCCTACCTTGTTGTGCCAGCGAATGACGTTGCCGAAGCCGCCCGTGCCGAGGCGCTCCTTCATCTCCCAGGGGCCGCAGGTCTGCGCCTGCAGGGCCGGGGGCCGGCTCATGGCGGGCCCGCCGCGCTCCGGCTGCGGCTCCACAGGGCCTGGCCGGGGCCGCCGCCGTTTCCGGCTCCGGCGCGAGCGGCAAGTGGCGCGCACGCCCCCGCCCGCCCTTAAAGGAGCCGCGCTGCCCGGCAGTCGCCGGCCCCGCCGCCAAACCCGCTCGGCCCCAGAGCGGCGTCGCCGCGATCGCGGCGGCTGCCATCGGTCCCGCAGTCAGGGACGCAGGGGGGAGAGGCGAGGAGAGCTGAACATCGGCCTAACGCACCCAAACGTGCTGCCGATTCGGCTGCCCGGCCCAAAGCGCCGCACGGAGCTCCGCTGCCGCTTCCCCCGGGGCTGGGCTGACGTGACACGCACACGCACACGCACACACACAGACACGCACACGCTTCACTGCAAGCCACACAACACCCGCGAAGCAGGTGCACAGCTGGAGCTGCACAGAGGTTGTCCCGCTGGGAGGATGATGGGCCAGCCGCGGGTGTGACCGCGACACGCACGATGCCACGAGCACTGCGTGCGTGGGCAGGCGGATAGGTAGGTACGGATGATGTGTGGTCCCGTGGAACTGTCCTGAGATGGGACCAGTGAGCCAGCAGACCGTGCTTGAGAGAAGAGACACTATTTTTTTTTTCTGGCTTTCCTCAAATATGTTAAGCACTACAAACAGCACCCACAGCAGGCTCGGGACAGCTGCAGTTGTCCTTAGAGCTGTGAAAAGCCAGGAAATAATAGCTTCTGAAATCTTCCCCCACAGCCATTGCTTTCCTAGCATCTGTAATGTGGAAGTACAGCAGCTATTGTCTTTTAAGAACAACAGAAATTAGTCCCTGCTTGCTCAGCAGTGTCCAGTAGGTTTTTTTTCTGGGAGTCCCTCCTGGAAACAGCCAAACGCAGCTGCCCTTACATCAGATTTGCAGCAGTAGCGTTGCCACCAGCACCATGTGATAGTCGTGACACACAATGCCATACAGAGAGGCGCTAACCGGTCACAGCAGCCAGTGCTTCATCTCTGCCCGTAGGTGAAGCAACCGCTGCTGTGCTTCCCAAACGAGGACTCTATGCAGCTTCTCCCCTAAGACAAAGGTCCCTCACACACCAGTTCTTATGTCTGTGTTTACACTGAATTTTATCAGGAACCCAAATTCTACTGAATCAGTTCCTAGCATGATGTAACGGTCACAGCTGCGTCACTGACAGTTTTCATAACCCAGCCCTGTTCAGCTTCAAAACTGATTTGTTCCGATTTCTCTGACACACTTCGATAACCTCGTACCTCATGACCACACACCCTGGTGAGTGGATCTTTGTTTTCTAGGAGGGAGAGTATCAGGGACCATTTAACTCTGGTCCTCAACACGCTATTCCTTATGCCTGCCTAAGGATCCTCAGTAGTTTTGCTCACTGGCCCCACTTAACTCGAGGGCTCCTCTGCCCATTTCTTGTCCCAGCAGCACCGTTCACGGCATGCTTTGCTCCACGCACAGGTCAGGGGCTCTGCCAGAGGTTTTCGATGGATGCCATTCGGAGCAGAGCACGCTACAGTCTTGCTTGAAACAGGAGTTTCTCGGTACTGGGACTAAGCCTACGGATTGCAGAGCTCTGATCCCGTTAGAACCAAAACACCTGCGCATTCAGCTGGGGCAGTGCCCCCCGCACGTTCCTAGAAGCGTGCTGGGACAGTTCCTCACACTTACAATCTCACTGTCCGCGAAGCTTAAGGCTTCAATGGGGAAAGTTTGTTTTGAAGACTGAATCTGCTCTCTGACTGGAAGAGAGAAAGAACAAAACAAGCTGGCTTTGCAAAACCCAGCACGCCCTCCTCAGCTCGGCAAAGCAGCTCGCCTCCCGTCCAGCACAGACCCTCTCCCTCACTCTCCGGGCACGACCCCCCCGGTCCTGGATCGACCCCGGATTCTCTGAAAGCGGGGGTGGGCGAAAGCACGCCCTGCAGCCCTCCAGTCTCCACCCCCTCCAGCGGAGTTTTATGTAGATCAGGAGCTGCTCAGAGACATCAGAGGAGAGAGGCAGAAAACGCCAAACAAGGCTGGTCTGGAAAGGGAATCCTCAGCAGAATACAGAAGGGAAAAGGCAAAAAGGTAGGTACGGCACTGCTACCTGCACCTGCTTCGGCAAGTGCATTTCCCGCGCTCGACATCGATGCCGTTCCCATGAAATACCCTTGTTTAGCAAGCGCCACGGAAGCACCCTAGCAGTTAAATAACCGAGCTATTGTCTTTGGGCTTTTGAAGAGCTTCGTAAGGCTGCTAGCTTCCAGCTGTCTCAAGAGAGCCTCAGCTAGTCCTGGCAGCCTCAGGCTCGGACCAGTTAGCAGGCAGGACTCTCCTGCACAAAGAGCGTCATTAGCAAAGGAGCTTAAAGAAAGAGTTCCGGACAAATATCTTGCTGGTGAGGAGAGACGCGGAGAGCGAGCTGTGAAAGGGTAATTTATCATCTTCCCGGGAGATCAGCCTGTGCCTTTCACCCCAGGCTCCCATCCAGGCTAATGGAGGGACACGGAGGAGGCGGGCGGGTCTCCAGCTGCTTTTCAAATGCGGCCAAAACCACAGGAAACATTGAGAATGATTCGCAAAACGAATCCAGACTTTGAAACATCCATTTCCTCTGATGCCTTCAAAGACTACAGAGTCTTAACTGGTTTGGTTTGGGGTTTTTTGTTGGTTGGGTTGCTTTTTTTCCCCCCCAAAGCAGAGATCTGTCCACTGTTAGATGTTAAAGAGACGTGCTATGCGGCTGATACTCATCTGCTCAGTTTAGAAAAACAATAGAGAAGCACTTTGTCCAGAACGTGCAGGAGAAGGCAGCAAGGATCTGCAGTCTTTTGGTTGAGCTAGATCATCGACAAGAAAGCTACTGGTGCTAGAGATACCAAATCAAAGTATTCTGGAAGGAGCATACTAGGTTATTGGCCCGCGCACGTGGAGGGGGGGGACTTTTAATTTCTATTGATGACTTTTTGTTCAGCTTTGATAAGACACATCCGTTTTTTGATCCACATCGGTAAGACCACAGAATCCCACAATTTCCCAGATTGGAAAAGACCTTTAAGATCATCTAATAATACACTCTTACTGCTTAGAAGGGCTGTTATCAATAATAAATTAATATGTGAGATGTAAAGTGTTCCCGCTGCTGCTGCTTCAGCAGAAAAGGATAAATTTACTGTATGGTATATCTGTCTTAATGTACCTGGAAGTGTAGGATCAAAATGTCATAACACTGCATCCGGGCCACTGGCTTAATGCTGGAGTGTATTCGATCAGAGAGGAAGCAAAAGGAGAGAGCAGAAAGCACAAACTGCTCAGGAGAGCGCTACTGGGAAGCATGCTGCTTGCAAGTTTCTGCTTGGAGTCTTGTAAACATGGTATTTTTCAAACAGACGTATGATTTGAGTTTGATAGGGCTTATCATTCGGAACATTCCACTTGACTGGCCCAAAAATGAAAATAAATATCTGGCAATGCTTGTTACCAGTTTTCTGTGCAGAGTGGGACAGCAGCCACCAACAGATGGACAGGTATCCCCCACGCCCCCAGGAGGGAAGGGCTGCAGCCTTACGAGATAAGCTACCCTGAGCGGGGGCAGCAGAAAGTCAGTGGAAGAAAAGATGTATCATCTGATTCAAGACAGCTTTAGGGAGACTGTCTGTCGCATTCCACAGTATAGGAATAGCTGTGGAAGACTAAAATCAGACTCCTTTCATGTCAGTCTCCAAGAACAAAAAGCCCCCTCCTTTTTTTTTTTTTTTTTGTTAATTGAAAAGCTAATTCCCACTCCCCCCTGAAAACCTGCTATAGTTTCATAGTTTCCTGCTGGTTTTAGGCAGCTAGGACTCCCTCCAGGATATTCATTACACCAGCTTTGTCACTCTGTCCTCCCACAAAAAATATTTCAGATTTCACCAGTGTTGCCCCGGTTTTGGGGCACCTTAGAATACCTCAGGAATGAGGTCTCGACAATTCTTTACAGTGTTTCCCAGAGAGAAATTCTAACAAAGCAGCTCAACTCAGGCAAGTAATTTCACTAAACGAATCTCTCCTTAACAAGGTCTTAGCTAACACAATCTCATTTCTTAAGGCTGTCGGTAAGAACTTCAAGCCTTCTCCACAGATAGCAACAGAGATTACTAGTGGTACTAAAAATCAGCAAGTTAAAACCCTGCCACTGTGGCATCCAGAACACAAACCTGCATAGCTCCAACGAACTACGGGGACTCGGGATAACATAACACAGGGTTAAAGCAGCAGCCAAGTGACTCTGGGTAGCAGTTGAGATCATCCAACTTCACCTCTGGGAATGCTGCTGATTCAGTTGAAGTCGATGCCTGTTTGGAAATGGCTCTTACTGCTTTTAGAAAGGCTTGCTACCCAATGCAAAATGCTTCATAAGAGATGGGAAAGGCCTTGAAAGTACACTACAAAATCTGCATACTAATACAAATTCTCAAGAAATGCACTCAATTACCAGAGATCTAATCAAGATGTGACCTAAACACAAGACTTGGAGTAACCGAAGTTCTCAGAAGCCGTTCCCTGTGAACCTTTTCAGTCAGATTTGCAACAGAAGCCTCCTCTTCATGCAGTCTAGGAATGAGAAAACACAGTCTAAACTATCCTGCTGTACTCTCAGTCTTGCTTCAGACATTGGCCTTTGTTTTTTGATTTGAACAAATATTGAGAAAAACCCTACAAACCCACAACCAACCCCCCTCCTTTTTTCAGCCTTGAATCCCAATTTATGACTCATTCATCTTTCATATGTAGTTTCACCAGCTGTTACCCAGCTGCCTTCTCTGGCTTTATATAAACAGAGCTTGAGCTCCTAATTTCTGGAAGTAGCTATTTGAGAAAACTGGGTTAGCCTTCTGCTTGCTTAGGGAGCATACACTGTAGATATTAAAAAGCTGACAGTGTGCCTGATTACTATTTCAGCAGTGCTCCCCACTGCTCAGATTTCTCTCCGCCCTGTGGCTGCCCTAAACTAGCCAGTGCTTATGCAAGGTGCTCAGCTTTGATGGAAGAAATAATTTCCCCTCCTTTGTCAGGAAACAAACTAGGGGAGAGGAAAACAGGGCACAAGATGGTAGCGTATCTCGCTGCAGTCTGTGGCTACAGAAATCCTAGTTCATGCTTCTGCCAAGAAACTTGCTCAAGACCAGACAGAAATAAATTTTGCTGCAGTAGGAAGAATAGAGCTGGATCACAGCACCCCGCTGTCCTTCCTCTAGCTCTCTGTGGCCAGGTCAGAGCAGAATTGCACCAGGTAGGAAACGAACCTCTGATGAGTGAGAAGTAGAATTTCAAAGCAAATGAGATGAATGGAGGCAGAAATCCAGATTCATTCTTAACCCCTGCTGCACTGTACCAGCCAGTGATCTCCCACAGGAGATTATTGGAGGTTCTCTCCCGGGACTACTGCTGTAGAAGATGGACTGTAAATCAGTCTGGAGGAAGCAGAAACTCTTCATGTGGGGTAGAAGGCGGCTTTGTCTGAAATGTAAAGCTGCTGAAGGGATTAGAGGGAATTAGAGACAGTTGTGACTGCATAGAAGCGACACACGGAAAGATGCAACAAATAAATGAGAACGCCAGACCAAAAGCTCAGCAGCCAGCCAATTGCCTTACTCTCCCCTTTTAGCAAAAGTAGTAGAAACTAAAAGCTGAGCTGGGGAGAAGCTGTAGAAATACTGAAAATCAAAGATGTAGCAGTGCTGTCCCCACCAGTCCAAACCAAAGTCTCCTTGCTGATGCATCCTCTACACAAGAGAGAAGCCCTCGCTCACCCAGAGCAACAGTCTGTGCAGAAAATGCAAATCCTCTTAAACCACTGTTGTCACAGACTGACCCTTTGGCAGAGTTTTGTGTCTCCAGAAGAGATCTCTCTGGTAGGCCTCAGTGCCCTGAATCTCAATTAACAGCATTACATTCCTTCATTAGGCAAGTCCATCTCTAATAACGCACACAATTCTGGTGGCTACCAGCAACCTTAGGAAAAGGGACTTGGAATTTAATTCCACCAGTGTTATGCCCCAGGGAAACACTCCCAGTTTCCTCCAGACCTAAAAGGGTGTGTACTTAGCTTGTAGGGTTTCTCAGTTTGTCAAGTAAGAGCACATCTGGGTCCAGCCTGGCAGTTTCCCTGTCCAGCAACACCAGATGGCTCAGAACTGCTGAGTAGAAAGTGTGTTTTAAAGTAAAAAAAATCTTCATAATTAAAACCCTTTATTTAAACTTATGATGTTGAACTCCACTCACACCGTAAAGTACCTGCATTCAACATCGTTATTTTTCCTTTTGTCTCTAGGTAACTTGAGATTCGGAGGCGATGTGGAGAACGCTCGGAAGGGAAGGCAGGCTGCCGTGCCTCCTCCTGCTGGTGGCAGCAATCACGACTGTGCAATGCGAGGTGAGAGGCTAATGCATCGAGTAATGCTCTTGCCATCCTCCTGCATTCTCAGCAGCACCTCCTTGCCCTCGCCTCCAGCTGTCTGCATCAGACAGATGGAGAATCTGGCTGTATCACTAGCACTCGGAGGAAGGAAAACCTCACAAAGTAGTCTGCCTCTAAGCTTAGATTTCCAGTAATTTGTTAACCTGGATGGTTTTCAGTTTGGTAAGCGAGTCTCCAATTTTTCTTGGTCTATCTGCTCCCTGTTATCTTTCACTGTTAGTAAGAGTTCTATTGCAATCACCGTTACTCACAGAATAACCTTCTCTGCTTGCAGGGCTCACGCACGCGTTTCAAACGGGGAGCCAGATCTAGAGGTAAGCCAGGCAAACCACAACCACGTGACCTGGAGTTTTATGAACACAGGAGGGGAAAGCAGATGATGCTGAGGGAAGGAACCTGGAAGTTGTTTGTCATTGTTATCTGGGAGATTCAGAAGGCAAAATACCAGGCCGCTAATACCATCCCCAAGAACAGAGTTTCCCCCCTCCCTCTGCTCTCCTTCGAACAAAAAAGGGCCATTCAGTAGTGGAACAGTACATCCAGCAACACAGCAGTGAGAAAGACTGGACGCTTATGGTCTGGGAAAGAAAACAGGTAGCCTGGTAGATGGATGTTCCCATCAGGGATTCTTTTCTTCTGGAAGGAGAAGGGAGTTCTCTTGCTCAGCCAGGTCTTTTCCCTGAATTTCTAAAAGAGGATTTCCTTTTTTTTTTCAATTACAGCCATTTGCACAGACAAATCATCTGGAGAAATTTACCAGCACAGGGGGACCTGGCTGAGGCGCTCAGGGAACAGAATAGAATACTGTAGGTGTGACAGTGGTTGGAGTCGCTGCCACACTGTGCCTATCAGAGGTGAGTATGAAGAAGAGAAAGGAAATGGTGGGGCATAAGAGACTGTCCCTCTAATCATCTTCAAGAACTTCACTGTCAGCGAAGGTGTTATCACACAGAAAACTTGGCTTGCAATAGAACAGGGTAGAAATGAAAATACTGATGTCTACTAACTCAGGTAGGACTAAGTGGAAGTGGACAAGGGGCTGAGGAAGGCTCCTAATAGTGTATGCAGAGAGAGTGGAACAAAGGAAGAATGTCAGCACTACCTGAAAAGACCATAAGCACATGGCAATAGCAGGTAGGCAGGTCAAAACAGAACAGGCTAAAGGAGACTGACAGGAGAGGAAGGATTGGTATACATGGCCATCTTCTTTCTTCTGTGAAATCTAACAGCATTTCCTGGCTTCTGCTTATTCCACAGCCTGCACTAGAAATAAATGCTACAACGGGGGACACTGTTCACAAGCATATTATTCCCCCCAGCTCTTCATCTGCCAGTGCCACCAAGGTTTCTCTGGGAAGCAGTGTGAAATAGGTGAGCATACCACATCAGTTACAGTGAACGGTGCTCTGGGTTTTAGCTGGGCACTGCAGAAGCTGCTGCTGCTGCTGCATACTAGGCTCTGTTAAGTTGCCTCTATTTATTCTAAAGCTAATGCTACAGAGAACTTTTAAGGAGGACACCTGGGCTCTTCTCAGTAACTCTTAATAAAACTCTAAATGTTGGAGCTGAAGAGCTTTGTGTATACTCAGAGTCCATTTGGCAAGGTGTTGTCACTGACGTACTAGACAAGACATCCAGGAGCCACGTTTAAACAGAAGAGAAACTGGGGAAGTAGAGTTCGGGATGCTGTCAGTTTTGTTCTCTTGTTCAGATACTGAAGTTAAATGCTACAGAGACACTGGAGTAACATACAGGGGTACATGGAGCACGACAGAGAGTGGAACTGAATGTTTAAATTGGAACAGCAATGGCTTGAATGACCGGGTGTACAGCGGCCGAAGAGAGGATGCTGCTGAGCTGGGCTTGGGCAATCACAACTACTGCAGGTGAGGAGCTGGTGCCACACAGGCTGGAAGGGGATGACGACTCCTGGGGCTCTAAGAGCCTGGAGCAAAGGAACTGCTGTTCCCAGCGGTCTGGTACCAAGCAGAGAACACCACCCAGGTGCGAATACAGCGCAGCCCAGGAGCGGCAATTGCAGCTTCCGCAGCCGTATCTGAACTTCAGATCCAGCTAGACTGGATGCTTATGACAGACTACAAACACATACACCTCCCACGCCCTAGTCTTTCTCTTGTCCCTGCTCAGTGCCTAAAACTCCCTCTGAAAGCCAGTTTCCTGCAGCTCCAAATCCTGCTTCAAACTCTCAAAACGCAGTGCTTCTGGCACGTGAACAAAACAGCACAAACAAGCTGTCCACTCCTGCTAGCTGCTGGCTGTCCCATCCTCCACTCCCCGTACTCCACAGTTTTATAATTAAAATAGGAATCCCAACGACTTCTAATGGTTCAGTCCACATCTTTGCTGCAGAGGGGGATTAAGTTACTCAACCAGATAGCAGAGATGGGGCTAATAACAATAGCTTTATGATGATGCATAAGATCATAACTGTTTCAGAAACCCAGATGAGGATTCCAGACCTTGGTGCTACATCTATAAGGGGGGAAAGTACATCTGGGAACACTGCAGCGTGCCCTCCTGTTCAAAAGGTATGTGCAGGGAGAGAGGGAATGGACTTCAGACTCAACTTTCAGGCTATTTCTGTAGCCTGAAAAGTTGAGACTATCACATTAAATTGTATTGAGGCTTTTAATGTTTGTGACACCGAGAGACTGGGATACGTGTCGCTAATATAGAGATGCCTGAACAGAAACCACAGTTAGAAACAGCTGTGTGTTCACATCCACCAGCTAACATGCAGCTTTCTTATTGAAGCCGGGATTGTAAACTGCAGATCTGGAAGAGGCACAGACTACCGCGGGAGCCACAGCGTTACCAGTTCTGGAGCTACCTGTCTGAGGTGGAATTCTCGAATCCTTGTCAGCAAGTTATATACTGCTTGGAGAAGAGATGCTTACCAGCTGGGCCTGGGTAGTCACAATTTTTGCCGGTATGTAATCAGTTACAGAAGCTTTAAAATCCCATCCAACTTCCTTGTGCTCTTGAGGCAGGGCCCTAGTCTTTTACCTGGGTCATTAAAGCAGAGGAAATGCATTACTGCTGGGGGTGAAGCTCACTGACAATAGTAATTTTATTCCACCTGACCTATCTGTGCATCTGTGATGTCAGGCTCCAGAAATGCAAATCCCACATGCCCCTAGGGCCCCCTGTGTCTCTAGAAATATCAAAAAGCCTACACTAAGGTCACACTCTGCTACCTTTAGATCTCCCCAAACTCCCTGCAGATCTGATAATACAAACTGCTCTTCTTTTTTCCTGTGCTGCAGGAATCCTGACAATGACAGCAAGCCCTGGTGCCATGTACTGAGAGGAAATCAGCTCACCTGGGAGTACTGCAATGTGCCTACTTGCTGTAAGGGTTCTAGCACTCCTGATTCTTCTCTTTCTTTGAGGCATTACTGTTCTGTGTTTCATTTGTATTTAACTCAAGCCTCTTATAGCAAAATAAAAGCTGGTAAGAAAGAAAAAAAAAAAAAAAGCAGCAGCAGCTTTTTGGAGTGAGATTCTGTTGCTCCACCCTCACAGAAGTGCCTTTTTCTCTGCCGTAAGGGAAGATTGCAGAAATGGAGGACAGAAGAGACAGGGTCCCCTAACTGTACTTTTCAAATTAGAAGACAAGTTTCCTAGGAAACAGGAATGAGTCAGATACTGTACAGTCCATTTCAGGCCACCTCGATGTGCACTGACAGCTAAGAGGCTCTTCTCTTACCCCCCTCAAAGCGAGGGCCTGAACAGAACCGCCTGTTTCTGGGTTTGTCATCCACAGCCACCTGTGGCTTACGGCAGCGCAGAGCACGCCAGTACAGGATTAAAGGCGGCTCCCAGGCAGACATTGCAGCTCACCCCTGGCAAGCTGCCATCTTCGTCAAGTATCGCCGAGCTCCCGGAGAACACTTCCTCTGTGGGGGAATTCTGATCAGCTCCTGCTGGGTTTTGTCAGCTGCTCACTGTTTTGAGGAAGGGTAAGTTGAAGATTCAGTACTGTGTCAGGGGAAAAAAGTCTGCACAATGGAAGCATCCAGTAGCATTAGGGGAAGGGGAAAAGACTTGAAAAAAATGCTCTTTATCCCAGTAAGCCCTTCTTCACCAAAGATTATAGAGCTAGGTGTGCTGAGCATTACAGACGGGCATCTGTCAGGCACACTAGCAGCACTGCATTAAGGTACCACTGCAGAGCATCATAGAGCTGAAGAACAAAGATGTCAATGCAGATGCAGAGCCTTCAGAAACTTGAGAACAGCAAGGGGCTGGCAGAGGAGCTTTGCCATGATGGCTGGAGGTGATCTGTGCAAAAAGCAAAGGCAAGTAGTACACTTTGAGGTCAAACTGCCTGGGTAGCGAAGTAGTAAAAGTGCTAAAGTACAAAAAAAGCAGAAGCTCCAACAGCACGTCTTCAAGGGGAGGGTCTGCTCTGTTAACACAAGATGAAACTAAGATTCTCTTGTTCTTCAGTTTTAGTGCAAGTCAGCTGAAGATTGTGCTGGGCAGGACTTCTCGAGCAACTCCTGAGGAAAACGAACAGAATTTTCAAGTGAAGAGCTACACTGTGCATCACAGATTTGACTCAGAAAATTTTGACAATGATATTGGTTAGTACTTTTCTGACCTTGTGACTGAAAGGTCACAGTTGGCTCCAGTTTGTGGTTAATGAAGTGGGGAATTTTTTTTCATTTTATTCCCCTGCCCACTCTTCAGCTCTGTTGCAGTTGAACTCGAATGCAGAAGACTGTGCTATTGAAACAGACACCGTCCGTGCCGCCTGCCTCCCAACACCCCAGCTGCAGCTGCCTGACTGGACCGAATGCGAGATCTCTGGCTACGGCAGAAATGAAGAATGTAAGTAGACGATGCCATGTCCAAAGTTTGGGTCCCTGCCCTCAAAGAATTCAAGCCTTTAGCATCACTTCACACGTGACTCCCTGAACTATTACATGGGCTTATATTAGCACTACAAAACAGTTTTGCTCTAAGTTATTTCATTCATCTGCGTTCTGCCAGCTGCGTGGGCTAGTAAAGTCTGCCTTGAGACTCTCCAACAGTAGAAACACAAGAAATGGCATAATGGGCAAGTTAGGAAAGACAGAAAATTTGCTGCCACATCTCTGAGTACATTAACATACTATCAGTGACAGAAATCCCTTTCTGTTAAGATTGAGCATACTATACAGTTGTGAGTAGTTGCATTATTCTAGAAGATATAGTGCCTGTGCAGTGATTAACAAAACAACAACCCAACAACTCAAGAAATGACAATCCCAAATACATATTTAAAGGCTGTCAGAATGGTTTTTAAACGTGAGCTACAACAAACAGGAATAAAACTTGTCTGAAAGTATACACAGGCTGACCTATATGTAAAACAAATGAAAAAAATCCACAGCTCTTATTTTACCGGCACTTTTTACTAATTTATTTTTATTCTCTAACTTATAAACTCTTTGAAGCATTCATCATAAGCTAACCGTGATTTGAACCCCTAGGGTTTTTGGAGATTTAACATATAAATGTGGCACAAAGTGTTTTTACAGTGCTTTTAAAGCCGCTCCTCAGCATTGCATACGGGAAGTACAGGATAAACTCCGAGAGGGAAAGGATGCTGCAACTGTAATTCAAAACAAGACTGAAAAACAGCAATCTTGCCAACTTTCAGCTTTGTGCAATTGCAGCTATGCAGAAGGGTAAAACCAATACACAAAACAAACAAAAAATCCCTTCCATTCCAACATAACACCAGCGTACATTCCTATCCAGTTACTCAGTCTTGTGTACGAGGAGGCATCTGATTTTTGCTAGCACAGGTCTATGCTAAAATACCAATTTCATACAGTTACTGATTTCTATAGGCAGTTTCTTAAGACTTCATTTTGATTGACATACCTGTGCAAAGATGACTTACCTATCCAGGAAGCCCATCAGTCTTTAATTTGGAGCCTACAAAAACCGCTTTAGCATTTAAGCTTGCTAAAGAAGCAGTATTCTCTCTCCAGCGAGATTTAAGCTGTTCTTACTGGCAGTGTAGCACCCTCAAGAATGAAAAAAGACCCTTTGGCAAAGAAATAAGAGTTTAGCCTCCCCCAGCTACTTCTGCTTGCTTTCCCCTAAACTATAGAAACTGAGCTGCAGGTTTTTTTAGCAGAATATATATAGACATGCATATGTACGTATTTCTGTTTTCATTTTTCCTCCCAGTTTCTCCATTCTATTCAGAGCACCTGAAGGAAGGCCATGTCAGACTGTTCCCAGCCAGTCGGTGCACAGCACGGCACCTAGACAACCGGACAGTTACAGACAATATGTTATGTGCAGGAGACACAAGGCACCTTGATGATGCCTGCAAGGTACACCCAGTTCTGTTCCTCTTTTCTTTCTAGGTCTGTCCTTGATAGTCTGAGCTAACCAAACACAAAGCTTAACTCGGTGTTCTTGAGGGTCTTTTCCAACCTAAACAATTCTATGAAAATAGTTTAAAGACGTTTTGCATTTGGCTAGGTGGAAGTTCTAGTAGACTTCTGTTGAACCTAACTGCAGGCTCCTCTTTCTTTTTTCTACCCCTGCCCCTGCCCTGTGGCAGACCACACTTAACCAAGCAAACCAGAACAATACAGTCTGAAAATCCCAAATATAGGAAATAACACAAAACTGAGCAGGAAACTCCACCTTATCAGCATTTCCTAATGTTTTCACTTATGTGAGCATGCAAAACAGTCAGCGGGAGGTTCTGTAAGAGGAAGGGTGTGCTGCTCTACTGAAGAGCGGAGAAAAGGAGAGGCCAAAAGATGGTGGAGAACAAGCAGCTGTAACATGAGGAAGGAGGGCACACATTCAATCTGCATCATTTGTTCAAACAGCTCTGTAATAGTCTTGCTTTACTGCTACATGCAGTAGTATAAGAGACCTCAGACCTTTATGGCTTGAATAAGAACATTCCTCTTATCAACGTCTCACCTACATTTCAGAAACGAGCACCCAAGTTAGATGCTTTACTGTTAGATGGGTTTGGCTCTCTCCCTGTATGAGGAGGTTGTCAAGGGAGCCTGAAACAAAGTGGTGTATGTGAAAGCAGCGTTACTAAGAGCTCGATTTGTGTACACGCTGCACGGGGTAGTTCCATAGACACCAGTGCACCAATAAAGCTGGCGAGAGGAAAAAAAACCAAGACAAAAAAAGGGGATTGTTACTAACCAGCTACTTCTCTGTAGGGTGACTCTGGAGGGCCTCTGGTCTGTATGAAGGATGATCGTATGTACCTAATTGGAATCATCAGCTGGGGAATAGGCTGTGGCCGCAGAGACGTACCCGGCGTCTATACAAACGTCAATCGTTACCTTGACTGGATTCGGGACAACATGAAACCCTGAGAGAGAAAGATGAACTATCCACAGTCCTGTGACCATCCCCTCGCAGCTTCCTTCTGGGTGCTATAAGGATTCTGACAGGGCTTCCTGTTTGTCCAGATGCTTATGACTTTCAGTACAAGAGGAAGACAAACTGCAATGCGCGAGAAGGGCACGTTCCCAGATTACTCTTCTTTCCAAACTGCAGGTTATCAGAAACTAACAGACCTTTCCCTGCCACATCCTCAAGCTTTCTCTTTGCTTCAAAAGACATGAAAGCAAAAGCTCTCTTTCAAGCACGGCAGAAGAGCAAAAGGACAAGTGTAATGATAGCAGTTTTAGGTGCTTGCTAGATTTAGATCCACAAGATCAATTCAAATGTCACGAGGCTGCATTTGTCCTCTTACAGAAGGCAGGACAGGTATAACCAAGTCACCGTGAACCAGAATCTCAGTAATCAACAGCTACTTGCATTGCAGTTGCCATGTGATGCTGCGTGGTATCTATGCCCATCCTATGAGTTACGCCTCTGAGAGACTCTCTCGTCCAGTTGCTTTATAAAGTATGAGGAGGCAGATGTGACTACTGTTTTACAAAGGGAACAAATTATATTGAGTCTACAAAAGTTTAGCTTTAGTATTGTATCAATCAGGCATTTGCAGCTAGAAAACTAATCTATTGTATTTGGGAAATTCAAAACATTATCACTCAAAACATTTACTCTCTTAGTCTTAGGGAGCGCTCTGATGATCCACTAGTGCAGCCTCTAGTCAAAGAGAGAAGCTTGTATAAAAGGTACCTACAGAAGAGATTTGGTAAAGGATGCACATAACTTTCTCAAATGAGTTTTCTAAATAGCAACTTTACAAATGGTCCATGTCTTTCTATCTACCAGCTCAGAAATCGACCTCGAGGAGATCTTCTCTCACGTCCTCAGAGAAGCAGTGATGCAAGTCCAGTTAGCTTCAGCAGTGAGTCCCATATTCCAGCCAGTGGTAGGGGAGGAAAAAAAACCCAAGATGTTTATTAAACAGTTCAGGGGTTTTTTGGGTGGTTTTTTTTGTTGTTGTTAGTTGCATTTTATGAAGTAATAGCCTTGAGAAAAAGACCAATTAATTTCCATTCCTCTCCCCTAAACCCATTTCCAAGTGCTCCTGTGCCCCACTAGCCTGGCATCCACAAGCTTGCCAAGTATTTACAGCCTTTAAAACTCTATTCCAGTGAGCAACACATGTAAGTATCCTCAGGAATACAACTTCTGTTCCACAATTCAAACAGCCTATTAAATACATTATTTGAGCTCGATGTGATGTTAACAGCTACCAATAAAACGTAACTGAACCACACCTGATGCTGCTATCTTTTAGAAAAACACATCCTACAGAAGCCTAAGTTGCAGAGAATGGTTTTACATCACAGCTGTTACCAGCCCATGGAAAATACCCTTCTGCCTTGCTTCATTTTCCATTCCACAGGAACTTGCAGCCACCTCAGACTGCTACAGAACACTTGTCGTAAGGGCTGGACACCCTCATGTATATAAGGGGGCTTTCAAGATCTCTAGTAACATGAATCACTGCAGCAGGAAAAAAAAAAAAAAAAAACAACCACACACACACCAAACTTTGTTTTTTAAAGCTACAGCGCCAAAGGACATCAGTACTTGAGAAGCAGGAATGTGAAGAGGTATTTGACTGTCATAATTAAAGCATAGCCCTTAGCCTGCTGTCCAAATCCCTACCTAGTAAACAAAACAGCTGATCTGCATTCCCAAAGACACTTCCACTGAGGTTCTATAAAGAGTTCATCTCTCCTTTTGGGAAACACTCTGAAAATTGCCAATTAATGAATTTTAGCTTTGCAGACAGTGACTTAGTCCCAAGCTCACAATCCCAATTGCACGAAGACGTTTATCTTCCTAAGGCACCATTATCCACACTCCAATTGACATAATTTACCTTCTTCCTCAACTGACAACCACATTTCTTGTAAAGCCTACACAAACCACTCTGAAATGACACAGATGACATGTAAAAATGAATTTTATTGATGCCCTTGCCAAAGGTTATATTTGCACTGAACATGCTCAGCAGTAAGACCACCTGCTATGGCATTCATCGATTGCACTGGAATTTGCAATTCCACAAGCAAGGTGCCGCTCATCCACTGCGCGTATCCATCACATGCAAGCCAAAATGTACGTTATCCTTCATTTAAGGTCACCTTGTTCTGTTGACAAGCATGAACTGTACATGCTGGACTGCACGGCTACCTGACAGATGCTGTAGTGACAGGTACGGCAGCTTAGGGCCAAGTTCTGCTACCACAGAGAAAACACACTGGCATCTAGTGGCCAAAGAGCTCGACAGGCAGTACGGAACAGTGCAGATGCCTCTCATTTCAGATTTATGCTGTACAGAGAGATGCAGCACCGACTGGAATGGGCAGATGCAGCAACAGCTCCTGCAGAAGTGATGGTCCCAGTGAAAAATCCAGTGTAGGCTTGAATCCACCTGCACAGCAGTTGATTGGTTCAGGAACTGGAATGAGGTAGGACAACCAGAAACACTACAAGGGTACCAGGACACAATTATCTCAAAGACAGACAGTGAGCAGGAGAACAGCAGTATCATCTTCATTTGTAATAAGCAGGCAGAGACAAAAGGAAGTTCCAATAAGTTACTAGGACAGTGAGCACCTTCATTTAGCCTCAGCTTCAGTTTCCATCAGAGTGCTGTCTGCACAAAAACTCTCCTGCCTCCATCTCTTCCCTGACTCCCCAAAGCAGGTAGGAGAATCCCTACCTTCAAATACTGACAAAATAAGGAGAAGCAGAATTACATTCAGATGTCACCACCCACAAGTTACAAGATAACGTGCTACAGTCAGCCCTTCAGAGGATACCATACAAAGATTTGGATAGGTTTCCAGTCTATCTCCATTCCAGTCTTATCTTCAGAGATTCAGGATAGCTTATGAAATACCTATAAAAAGCATCCACTTCTTCCCTCCCTCCCCGGGACCACCCCCAATCTCAGGCTTCTTAACTTTCCATCCTTGTGGGACAATCTACCTCTCCACTTCTTCCAGCCCCTCTGAGGCAGAATGGCCAGATGATCTCTGCTGCCAAGAGCTCGCTCCACCCTAACGCCCAGTGATGGAGGACAGAACCCAGACCAGCACACTGAAGTTTGTGGAAATTCAGCTCTGTATCACTTCACAAAGGGATAAAAGCTGATGAAAATATAAGGGAGTTACAAAAGGCAATAAGCCCCTAGAATTTCCTTTAAGACAGCAAAACGAAGGTGATACAAGCTCACACAGCTGACTGACTAATCCAGAGGGACCCAAACACCTCTGCCATCGTTCCAGATACTTCAGACTCAGGGATGAGATGGTTTCAGATCAACATTACTTTTCCCTGCTCCCCAGCACACTAAGCACTGGCTCTCCTTCTCATGCTACTAGAGGCAAGGGAGTGACCCTAAACAGATGGATGGGGTAAGAGGCTGCACCCAACAGCCAGAGACAGGAGAAACAAGAAAGCGCTCTTCCTCACTATCAGCATCCTCTAGGTTCGGACTTGGAACTTGCCAGCTTTAGTCATGTATTTTATCCCCTTGAAGGGCTTGTACTTCTCCCCATACATGTCCAAGCGATTCACCTTCAGTCCTAAAGGCAAACAAACAGAGCATGAGACTGACTGCTGCCGCTAACGAAGCGGACCGGCCTTCCGGATAGAACAGAAGATCATACCAGAGGTGCAGAACACACAGGCAGTTTGAGCAAGCAGTAAACAGAAGGGAGAAAAGCTGACAACTCCTAATTGTCAGTCATCCTTTACAAACACATCCAATACCCTAAAATTCTTTATAGGTCTGCAAGCACAAAATGCAAGGAAATGTAGATGGGTGGTTTCACAGAGCAGCAGAGGCAACAAATCCACTTATCTGTAGTCAAAGAACACCTTTTTTTTTTTTTTTTTTACTCAAAGAACACATTTCAGATAGAAGGTACTTGAGAAGGCCTGCAGAGCTACTTCAGCTACATGCAGAGTGACAAGGCAGAGAACATTCAGCTTCTTTACCTGACAGTCACCTACCAGATATAGCCAGCTGCTGAATTTTAAACTGCAGGTTAATGGTGGGGTTTTCATCCGGTTTGGACGTCCCAGCTTGCAGGCTCATGCTCCCCTTCAGGCTTGGCAGCTTCTGGGGGTTTATTTTCCCCACATCCCAGGACAGCAACTTCAAGGAACAGAAAATACAGCAGTGAAACAGAAATATTTTAACACCCCCTAAAGAAAAGTCCCCTTCCAGGGATAGCTTTTAAAGTTTCTTTATGAAAAAGGCCTTTGTCTTACTATCTTGCCTTTTATATTGGACAGACACAGTAAGGGCTTCAAGAGAAGCTGCTTTGGACCTTTGTTCTCCCTCTCACACCTGTGTGTGTGTGTGTGCAGGGGGAAAGAAATCAAACAACAAAACTAGAATACTTCAAAACTAATCAAAACCCACTAACCAACCCAAAGCCTCAGTGTTTGCAAAGCCTAACAAGCAGTACTAGGCATGACAGCTGGACATGCAGAAGTTTGTAAAGCATCCACCAGACTAATGCCTTGTCATACAGTACCAGCTCTTGGATTTTCTACACACACCAAGTGGCCAGAACTACAATCCACTCAGACACCGAGCTGTTTGTGGAGGGAATTAAGACAACTTGTAGTATGGAACTGTCCAGGAAAAAAAGTTATCACCCCAAGAAAAATACTGCCTTCAAAAAAGTAATGTTCAAGTGTTTACATGAGCACAAACAGCTCAACTTCATTTGCTGAAAGGTAAAAAGATATATATATAAAAAAATTAATTTCTCTCATCTCACCTTTGTAACTGGATCAAAGGTGTGTGTTCCCTGAGAGGGTGTGAGGGTCATATTTAAAACACCTTTCGGCATCTGGCTAGTGACCATCACTCCCTCTATGGTCTTCCCCATTGTCTGCTTCGGCCCCACTGTGATCTCAAAACGTCCCAGTGAGCTGCTATCGCGGAAACTGATGTTGTGTTTGATGTAGACAGGAATTGCCACAAGACTAGAATAAAGAATGAACAGAAAGTCCTTGTCAATCTCTCGCCTTCATCTTTGCTTTTCCTGATGCAGTCCTTGCCTTCTACACTGAAAACACTGGAAGCCTGTCTCCTTAAAAGGGAAGGAAATCCTACACTTATTTGTTTGATCTAATAGCAAAGTCAGAATCCTGTTCTCAAATCTTAATTACAGGGTTTTTTTTTTAATCAAGCTTGCTGTATCTTAGTGTTTTACCTTTCTACAGGACAGGTAACTACATTCAGTATAACAGAAGACTTAAGCAAAGGATGCGGAATGTTTTCTGCATGTCACAGCCAAGCTAGCAAGCAGTTCCAGGTGATGCAGCAGCACTTGAACTTCAAGTTTGAGCTTTTGGTTGGATTTCCCACTCCTTTTCACCTCCTTGAGATAAGTCTGTTGAAGCCTAACAAAATGTTTTAGCATCCATAGCCCAAATTAGGACTTGGTAAACTGCTTCTAGAAAAGAGCACAACCAGTAGACAAGAACTTGTAGTTCCTAAGAGAGATGTCAAAAAACACCAACCAAACTACCTTGTTTTATTCTAAACTATCTGAAAGTTTCTTAGAAACAGAGGAAATCAAGAACTTGACTACTCCGCACTGCCTAATTCTTTCCCAATCTAGTTTGTTCATCTGCTCCTAGTCTTTGAAAAATGCTGTCTGCCAAAGAAAAGCAAAGCCAGAATCACTGCTCCAAACAAGGTAAAACGACGTGTTTTTAAGAAGGAAAGCACACGTTACAATGCACCTCTAGCTTTAAAAGCAACTCCTCCCTGCCCCGCACCCAGGAAGATCTGAATTTTGTAATTCGCAGCACTGCATTCATCACCTACTTCTGAGCACTGACATGGTAGGAGAGCAAGCGAAAATTGCCATCAGGTGGGATGAAGGAAAGTATCCTCTCTGACTCCCAGCGCTTAAAACGCACGCATGGATGAAAGCTGACATCGTCTAGCAACCGAGGGTTCTGAAATAAAAGACAGTCACAAGGTTAGTGAAGGCACCACTACTTAAAATAACCTCTTCTCCATCTTCCACCCATGAAGGGCCTACCATTCAACACACTCTGCCCACTAGAAGGTATCTACCTCCAGACACGTTAAGCTATTTGATACTGTTACATCTGTCTGATAGCAGTACTCAATAACCTCGATCCTACTGCAGAAATGTAGCCATGTCAAATAATGACGCTGATGCACACTCGTAAGAAGGATGGCAGTTTAGGATATCTGCCTAAATCACCCCTCTATCTTAGAAACTTACAGTGCACACTGACAGCACTTTTAATAAAGAATCTGAAAAGAAAACCTTCAGTCTCAAAGTTGCTGAAGTTCACTAAGAGTTTCCACTGCCAGTGCTTTCTCTTTTTGTTTGGCATGCTCAAGTTTTGATCTCCTGAAATCCATCAGCATGAGACTGGGATCCTAGTAGCACAGCTGGGAAACCCTTTTCAAAATAGTGAAGATACATCCCTGAGCTTTACCATGAAAGAGAGGGTAAGATCTGGCATCCCAGTCAGCTTGACACAGGCATCAATCACCCCTTGGATTTCAGCAGTAATCGTGGAACCTGCAACAATAAAGTAAATGTGGGAGCTTAGGGGAACCCGATCAAAAAAATCCCAGTGTGGAAAAAAAGATCAATGGAAGGGAATGTTTTATCTTTATGAAATGTCATGGCTCATTATATTGCCTGCTCAATGTTCTCCCTCTCAACACCTTCTAGAGAAGATGCATGCAGATAATACCAATAAGAACCACTGAGACCAGCAATGTCCATTTTAATGGCCAACAACAGTGGCTCCCAACTCCAACAAAACTAAGATGCACAAAGACTAAGGAGACAGCACTATCCACATTTTCCACCCACCTTCTGTTTTCCCAATATGGGATTGCTTACAAGACCTCAGGAACGAGTGAAAAACTTGGTACCTCTCTAAAATTTTTGACTGAATGGCACCTACAAGTTGGCAACATTCCAGAGTAAGAACAGGAGTAGAGCTTCCCACACTTAGATGAAGGAGCTCCTCTCTGAAAACCTAATCTCTCTTCAGGCACTATCAGGATGAGTTACCCTTGTCATAGCCAGAAGTGACTTCCATACCTGATTTGTCAATGATTGCATCTATCTCCTCAATCACATCAAAATAGGCCTCATTGTTGGTATATTTTACACCAGTACGTCTCCAAGGCACCACTGACAGCTGTCCAGTAGGAAGCTGGTCACCCACATTAGTGCTTCCTGGAAAACAGACAGGCAATCACAATGACAAGAGCTCGACAATGCTCCAGAACAAGTCCTTAGCCTCATAACTTAATTGTAATTAATCCCCAAGAACCTCTATCTCTCTGTAGGAGAGCAGGCTCTTACAGACTCACTGTACTGTGCAATTTACACCTCTCTTACCCAGCTCTGGAACATACAATAGGGCACGGGGAAGTGTAATTAAAACACAAACACCCCCCACCAGAATCCTCACACCGGCAGAAGTCATCTGGGAAGTCAGGCCAAGGCTGTAACTGGAAATGCAATAGGTCTGGTTTGATTTAAAAAAAAAAAATAAAAGTGCAGGTGGTGCTGGAAGGAACCTCAAAGCAAAGCACTAAGACAGGATGCTGTAAATACACCTGTGCTGGGGTTTAGAATGGTATGGGACAGTTTTCTTCACCCACGTCCTCATTTACTTATGCAGGAATATCACCACACAGCTTCCCCAGTTGCTTGTTTCCCCCGTACCTGTGATAGTGTTGACAACTGTTCGCAGGATAGTGGGGGGTTTTATCAGTTCCTTAAGAATATTAGACTCTGTTGCCAAGGGAAAGCCATTGTCCAGCATCTCCTCCAGCACCTCATAAACCACTACAACATTGTCCTTGATCATCACCTCTGAACAGACACCAAAATAATCCTGTGCAAAAGAAATAATTACTCAACAATTCTGAAAGGGAGTCTTAGTGATCATACAGTTCAGTGTCCTCCCACACAGACATAAATCGAGCCACTCGGAGATGAAACAACACCAGAACCCCATGCATTGGTACAAGCACATCAGACAGACTACACCCAACAGGCATGCCCAACTCCTTCTCAGCTCTTCTCAGTGACATCCAGAGACAGGACACGGGGCAAGGGGTGCAGCTGGAACATGGAAGGGCCCATGGAAACAACAGGAGAAACTTTTTCAAGGTGACAGAGCCTGGAACAGGCTGCCCAGAGAGGCTGTGGAGTCTCCTGCTCTGGAGACTTTCCAACCCCACCTGGATCTGTTGCTGTGTGGGCTGCTCTGGGTGACCCTGCTCTGGCAGGGTTGTTGGACTCGATGAACTCCAGAGGTCCCTCCCAACCCCCACCATGCTGTGATTCTGTGAACTCCAAGCAGACCTCTGCCGCTGCCCCACTGAGCCAGTGAGTCACCTCATCATCACATGCTCTTATTTTCTATGTAACAAGATTCCCTTTGATAGCCAAGAGATTTTTAATTAGCACTTGAAAGTGGCTCAACTGCAATTGTTTAAGAAGCAACGTTAGTAAGAAAAACTGTTTTCCTATGGCCACTAGTGACCTCCATGCAGCAATGCTTTTCATTAGACCCCAGTACAACACATCCTTCCTCAGCTGCCCTAGTCTTTACCCCCAGTATTCCCAACACGGGAACTGGGCAGCACTGCTGCTGAAGGACTGTGACCTTTCCTCAAAGAGCCTCATTTACTTCTGTTGCAGCGCTCGCACACACGCGGGCCATAACACCATCAACAACTTCCATTCTCCGAGTATTTTTCCAGAATGTGTTTTGATGGGGAACACAAGGGCAGCACAGCTTCAAACCCTCTGCATATTCTGCCTCAGAGCAAGTTTGCTTTACAGAACATTGTTGAAGTCTAACACAACGCCCGGGCTTTTTCACTGGGACCAGGTCCCACGGGAACAGATCCAGGTGGGCTTGGGAAGTCTCCAGAGCAGGAGACTCCACAGCACTCCCTGGGCAGCCTGGGCCAGGCTCTGTCACCCTCACCCTGAAAAAGTTTCTGCTGCTGTTTCCACGGACCCTCCCCTGCTCCAGTTTGCGAGGAGAACCGAGACAGAAATGAGAACGTAACTGCCGCTAACCCGAAGGGCCGCTTCTTGCCCCCGCCGCCCCCTTCTCTTTTTCGACACGGCAGCGGCCTGGGGCTCTTCCTTTTCCAACCCTGCTCGGCACACGTCCGCTAACCCTCCAGCCAGGGCCGGACCGAGCCGAGCCGAGCCCTCTCCGCGCCGCCGCCACCGCCCCGCCCGGCTCAGCCGCACAAACCGTACCTGGAAGGTGTCGACGACGCGGTGCAGGAACTCGATGACGAAGAGAGGCGGCACCTCGCTCTGGATAACGGCCACGAAGAAGATCTTGTGTCGGTAGACGCTGAGGAGGTAGTGGTGCGGCGTGGGGATCACCGGCGGCACGTTCTCCGCCTCCGAGGCCCTCTCCTGCGCCTCGAAGAAGTAGTCGCAGACCGAGCGGCTGACGACGCTCTTCCAGTGCTTCTCCAGGAAGATGTCCCCTGAGGCGTTGATCAGGAACAGGCTGTGGATCATGGCGGCGGACGCCGGGCGCCCACGGGCCGGGCCGGTGCTGACGGCGGGAACCTGAGGGGGGGGTCTTCGCGCGCCTCTCGCCCCCCTGGCACCCGCGGCCTCGATACCACCAGCTCCACCCCCCGGCGCGCGGGGTGGCAGCACGAAAAACTCCCCTCCCCTAAACTTCTCCGGGCGGCGCTTGGCAGCGAGCGCTCTGATTGGGCGACCTACTAACAACCGCTCTCCGATTGGCCGAGAACGGGCGTGAAGGTGATGACGCAACCGAACGGCGCATTACGCTGGGTGGTCCCAGAGAGACTCGTAGCGAGCACCGACCCCGTCCGCCAGGGGGCGCCGCGTGGCCCGGCTCCGCTCCCCATTCACCTCCCCGGGCCCGGCTCCGCTCCCCATTCACCTCCCCGGGCCCGGCTCCGCTC
>JANHGN010011757.1:0-40197 GCA_024605025.1 Megaceryle maxima | reverse complement strand
ATTTCTTCCTTATACCCAATCCAAATCTACCCTTTCCCAGTTTGAAACTGGTACTTCTCATCCTGTCACTACACCTGCTGATCAAGGGTCCCTCCCCAGCTTTCCTGTAGGCCCCTTTAAGTGCTGGAAAGTGGCTGTAAGGTCATCATTAATGTGATGGATCTTGAAGACAAACTTCAATAGGTTTTTGAATTAAGAGTCTTTTAGTACTTTTGAGGAAGCCTTCTGAACTTTCTCCTTGGATTCTTTTGAAATCCTTCCTTCTTCCATTTCTTTTGTTTTGCCTTTAGCTGAACTCTGTCTTCTCTCTCCCCAGGGTACAGGGTTTCAGTTCATGTCCTGTTAAAATTTGAACATCATTTTCCTCAGTTAGTGATTTCTGTGAAGCTCGTGCAGATGAGCGTTTTTAAACTGAAAGGAGAACCACACAGGGTGTGGGGAAGGGGGAAAGTTGTACCGGTGCATCACAGGCTTCCAGCCTGACCCTGATTGTGCTGTTTGCTTGTAAAACTAATCACCTTTCTTCTCCTGCTAGGTGAAGAATGTCATATACCACGCTGTTAAAGATGCAGTCGGGATACTGAGAGCTAACGAATCCAGCCTTAGCAGACCGTGAAGTAGAAAGCCTTAACCACACACTATGAAACAGAAGCGTTGGCAGCTGTTTTAACTACTCAGTCAGGACCTCTGTGGACTTTGAGATTATATGAATGTTACCTCATCTTCTTTCAGCAGTACCAGAGGACCGTGGTACTATGTTCTGTGTATTCTTCTGATGTTTACAAACCTGATATGTATATGTAGTTATCACGTATGGACTGTGGCATACTGTGAATGCTCAGTTGCAATAGAACTTTATATGGAGTTGCTCTCCAACCTGTACAAAATACCTCCTATAGAACTGTCGGAAACTATTCCAAATTACTCATTTGAAAAATACTATTCAAGACATTGTATAGCTCCAATTTTTAAGATTTATTTTGGGTGGGAGGAAGTACAGAGTCACCCAATTTAGTAACCTATTTACAGAAAAGTACGAATGCGGTTCTGGAATTTCACATTAACATAGAACTAGCATTTAAAAGTAGCTTTAAGCTATTGTATAGTAACATAGAGATGGAGGTTAACCATCTTTAGGTAAATGTATTTAAATTTCTAAATGTTAAAAGAAACTTTTAATCAAATGTCTTCTGTTTGAAACTGTTCTTTAATTTGAACTGATGTTTGATTCTCTGGTTTTTAACACTGAATGGTCTACATAAAATTCTTCTATTTCAGATACTGTTCCTTGCCTGGCTTCTTCAATTTGCCCTTTAAAATGTAATTGATTTGATGCAGTGTTTTGAAATGCAAAAGAAAACTGTGTATCCTATACTGTTCATATGGCTTTTTAAAGTCTCTGAAGGCCTCGGGTACTCAGTGACAGAGGTGTTTAGAGATTTTGTTTGGTTACCCAAAGCAGGACATAGATTGACTAATACCAGTTGGCCAGTACCTGTACCACAGTCTGTTGTCAGATGAGCTTTGCAGCTTAGGTCTGAAATGTCAGGTTGCTCTAAAATTAGAGAAGACTGAAAACATTGTAAAACTTAAAAGACAAGGGGTGGAGAGTGGCAAAGCACACCTTCTGTCTAACAAGCCATGGGGCAATGAATCTTTCAGGCCATCCATGTCCTTTGCAGCACTGGAGGGCACTGGATAGCTGCTGGGATGAGCCAGGCAGGGGGAACCTCCTCCTTAGCCAGAAGGCACTTTTCTGAACTTTATGTAACAAACTGACAAGCTCTGTGCAAATTCCTCTCCCCACAGACCTTTGCCTCCTACCACTGACCAACATTCACTCTTCTGTCTCAGGTGACAGTTGGTTTTTTTTTTTTTTTTTTTTTTTTTCAAAGAAACTTCCTCTTACCCATCCCTCTGGCTGAGGTGGAGCAGAGACTGCAGCCACTTGCAGGCAGGGAGTCTCTTAAGGTAGAATAAAGTGTGCTCCTAAAAGGTTTATTTACTGTGAACAGGTACATCTGCTTCCTTCCTCTCAACAGTGAGACAACAGAAGCAGCCAACCAAAAACCTGAATGGGAGTTGATGTGCAATTATGGTCTGGCCCAGTCACTGTGCTGTTCCCAAAGGCTGCCTGCTGTGCACCAGGCCCGGGGATCTCTAGGTGACCATTTACAGCTCGCTTGGTCAGTGCCAAGATGGGTAAGGTTGGGTGAGGAAGGGAGGCAGCTGTGAGGCAGGGTGAAGGCTGTGGCGTTCTGGTGCAGGGAAGTGTTCTGGTTCACTGTAAATGCTGCTCTGTGCTGTGTTCAGTCAGGACTTTCCTCCACCTTGACTCACTCAGCCACTAGCCTGGCTTGTTTCCAGTCCCATCAGCTGGCTTTGCTAAGCCAATTTTTTTCATTTCATGCAGGAGCTAGTCAAGTATCCTGAAAGGCAGTGCTTTAGGTGAATGTCCTTTCTTGTAGCATCAAGTCTGAAGTAAATGAAATAAAGCCATGTTATTCTTTTCCTGGAGCCAGCTGGAATAGTTTAAGGGAGCCAGAGCAGAGGTCTCTTACCTCCCAGCCAGCAACAGGAGAAATGCTGATCTCATGCCCATACATCCATCTGAAAACACCGCTTGCTGAGGTTGGATCTTGAGCTTTCCTAGCAATGAGCTGTTGCTCAAGCTGTTACCTACCCAACCTTACTGACTCTTAACTGCTTTGGTTTTTTTCTCCTGAGAAGCACATCTTGGGGTGTGTTAATTGGCTCTGCTTCTGAGAACATTTGTGTGTGTGCTCAGCCTTCCACATGGGGCTTGTCTGATGCCTGTAAACTACTCTCCTGAGCAAAGTCAAGTCAGTCAGATGACCGCAGGACTGGGGCCATGCTGTGTGTTGCTGCCTTGTCTATCGTGGCTTTTGCCACAGTTATAATTATGAACCCGAGAGGGACCTCCCACATACTCCTCACTGTTAAGGGAGAGCACATTGCTGCTGGTCTGGAGGAGCTCCTTCCCAAACCCTCAGCTTGTCCCATCAATGGGCCCTACTGCTATTTTCTTTATTTCTTTTAATTTCACTGAGTGTACTTAGGCAAACTTTTTGTAAGGATGAAATAAATTCTCTGAATGGGGAAAAAAATTCTTTAACAGCTGCTCTGTGGGGGAAAGCAATTTCTGCTGTTTATTCTGTATACAGAATTGCTATTGATATTCTGTGCTTCAATTCTTCACTTGGGAGAAAAAAACAAATCACTGGCATAGGGGAGCTGGTGGACAAGATGCTGCACAGCTTCCATCCCCTGTGCCACTTAGTTTTGTGAAGCTGAGCCTTTCTGGCTATGTTTATTTTCAAACCAAATTGTGAGATTGACACCTTTCATTAGCTCCACTCAAGCTGTTTTAACCAGGCTGTGCTAGGGGGAGAGGTGAGTTATTCTGAGCTTTTTCTTTCTGCTTTTTTTTTCCACATTTAAGCCCTCAGACTCAAATACACATCCATCACAAGGGACTTATCAGCTTACTCAACACGCAGCACCTTCGAAAGCTTCAGACTTTGCCTCTTTATTGCACCACACTGACTTATAGCAGAAGTATTCCCTCATTTAGCTGTCTCCTGATAGTTTTCAGGATTTTTAGGGGGAAGGAATAGCATGTTTTATGTGTTGAAGATAGAAAATAGTGAGGAGTTACAGAGCATGGGAGGGAGGGGTGGTACTATGTAAGAAGCAAGGGAAGGACGCCCCTGGCTCTGTTCCTGTGTGGCATGCCCTAGGTGTTCCTGCATTGGGGGGGGTGGACTCAATCTCCAGAGGTCCCTTCCAACACCTACCAGTCTATGATCTGTCCTCTCTGGAAGCTGTTGGAAACCACCCAGGTGCCTGTGTACCCTGTCTCTTCCTCCACTCTTGCTGTGGGAATATCAAAACTAAGTGTAAATAATTGTAACCCTTAACATGGGAACCTTTTTCCTCTGTCTGTGAGGTTCCTGTGGCACTGACATGTTCAGTACATGATTTGCAAGCTGCCTTTTTAGAGTCACAGCATCAGTTCTGCCTGAAGTTTTTTTTGAGAGGAGCCACACCTCTCCTTTGACCCTAAAAATGTGCTAGTTAAGCAGCAGTGTTTGGTTCGGGACTAGGGCAGTGATAGTACCTGGAATGAGTAAGGAAAGGTTAGGCTGGCTGAAGTGAACCTCAGTTTGGTGCAGTGCTAAAGTGACTAACAAAATACATGCCAAGGGGCTCTGTCTAGTATCCTGTTACTGGGTTTGCAGGTGAGCAGCCTGGGTCCCAAATGCTGCAGCTGCACTGGCCCACAGCTGTTCTCATCTTGAAAGACTGGAAAAGCTCGTAAGGTGAGATGGGTTTGAGGCTCTGCTGTCTGCAAGAGCACCAAACATCACCTCTCTTGGCACAGCCAAGGGCAAGAGAGGCCTGGCCACTGCCTCAGGGTCTAGTGAAACTGCCATTGTGCATCAGGGCCCAGCCCAGTTCCTACCACATCACTTCAACACAGCCCTTGCTAAATATGGCTGTCCCATGAACAGACAAAGCCTGGACAGAGCTGGAACAGAGCAGCTATTTCACAACTGCTCTGACTGAAAGCTTTTCTTTAACGATGCTGTGAAGGCCCTAAAATGTGCTAAAGACAAAAAAAAAAAAAGTTATAGAACAAAGAGGGAGCTGTTAGAGGGGGCTATTGCTTACAAAAAAGAGAGTTTGAAGTGATGCAAGGGAGCAACTCTTAAAAGCAGCTTTAATAAAATATGCAGTGATTCAGAAAACCAAAGATCTTACACCACTGGAGGTTTTGGGGAGCAGGTTAAACCAAAGTGCCTTTTAAGGAAAGATGCTACTTGAAGCTGAGAACATATTTTAGGACTTTATATCTAAAAATACGTAACATTACACACCACCCTTGCCATTTCACCACAGCCTCTCAGTGGAGACGGGCTGAACGGAAAACAGTAAGATAATCTCTCCAGACTGCACTCCCCAAGAAGTATATACAGTAGTTTTTGGAGAAAACACTCCCCAGGCAGAAAAGAAAATATATATTACATAAAGTATTTTCACATATTAAGTTTTGCATTTTGAAGGTAGGACAGAATATCCCATTGCAAAGAAAAAAAAAGGCAATCTGTAGACATTCCTTTCCTCCTTAGCTGCGGAGCGTAGCTAATCGCGACTGCATTGCTTCAATGTCCTCCTCCTCGTCCACAGCAGCAGTTGCTCCCATGGGTTCTGGCTCGGGAAGAGCATCTGTGACTTTACTGGGTGCTTTACCCAAGGCCCCTGCAAACAACAAACAGGCTCCTTAGTGCACATCAGGTCCTCAGCTACATCTAAATTAATTTAACAGGTCACTTCTGGGCGAGGTCACACACAAGGACTGTTGGACTCTATCAGCCCAGGGGCTGTTGGCTGATGGAGCAGCACTGACTTGCCAGCCCCTCTCCAGCCTCTGACCTCTGATGGGAGCTGGGGAGGAGGCTGCTCCCAGCTGGGAAATGGGATGGAAAAAACAAATCAGGACATGAGAAAGCAGAAGAAAAAAAGCCCACAAAACAAAAATGATAGATAGATAAATAAATAAAAGGGGGGAAAAAAACAAACCAGAGGGTGACAAGCCAGTGGCTGGGCACAAGGTAACAGCAGGGCAGGAGCTGGGGAACTGCCCTGTCTGTGTTACATCTGAGCGCAGCTCTGGTACCAACATTTGTCACACCATGTCACAAGAAATTCAGGTAATTCAGGAGTGTTCAAAGCAGTGTCTGAGTCAAGTAACTAAACCAGGCAATCATTACTTTGTGAGCTGTAAGGCAGAAGCTGGGTTCAGGGTTGGGCTTTGTTTTGTATTTTTTACCTCCCCCACAACTCAAGACACCACCAGCAGTTTACAGCCGGGAATCACAACGCAGCCCAAGACTCAAGGCACCGCAGCTGAGTTTATTTCCTGATTTCCATATTTTATATCCTGATTTCCTATCTAGTCAATCACATAAATTTCACCCTGTTAAGAGGGTCCATGGCACAGACAAACACTGATCTGTTAAAGCCTCAATTAGAAAACCACACAGACATCAGCTGATGCGTATTCCTTATGTTCTCCTGAACCACCCTGGCCTTCTCAGCCAGTATTCCCTGAGAAACCAGTTTGTCAGAGCACTAACTTCGTAAAGGCGAAGACGCCACTGGCAGAAAGTCAGAACAGATGTAAACTGCTGCGTCTTACTGACCCGCGTGGGGCGATGCTCCACTCTGGGCACACGCACACACACTCACCGGCTGTAATTTCAAAAAGGATTTTGTCAATCTCCACCTCAGCTTCCTCTTCCATTTCCTCCTGATCTTCCAGGCCTTCAAAGGTGTCCTCCAGCATCTCCTCTATAATACCAGCCTAGCAGAAAACACAAAGGCAGCGCGTGATGCCCTTGGAAACAGCAGAGTAAGTAGGGACAACTCCTGCCAGGGAGATCCAGTTACACCTGGATGCAGGCAGTGAATCCTGCTGGCAGCCTCAGTTGTCCTTGGTCCTTGGGACTAGGAGGTCCCAGCCACAACAGGGACTGATCTTCCTCCTTCCACCCTCACCCTGAGCAGCTTTTTTTGTCTTCAAGCTTCACATCAAACATGCTGCAGGTATCACCAAGTCAGGGTTTTCCCCACATACAGTAACTTGCTAGAAAATCCCCAGCTATTACTGTGCTACTTTAATTTCTATTTGTCAGAGCTCATACATGCCCTTTGACACCACCTAAGCAACTGCACAGCACTCTACCAACCACCTCTTGCTCACCTGAGTCTTATTTACGTTACAGATCTTACCTTCATCATCTCTTTGGACAACTCCCTCATCGTTGCTTGGATTTCAGGGATTTTCACTAGATTTTGCATAGCTTTCATGACTTCTGTGCTCTTTTGTAATGAGCCTGCTACTCTCAGGACAGCTGTGAATGAGACGCATAGAAAAGCTTGAATGATTCCTACACCACTGAAAGCAGAGAAATTAGATACTCCCTACACAGAAAGAAATGTTTGTATTTAGGTAATTTAATTAAAAAAAAAAAAAAAGTAATAGACATCCCACTTCTTCATTCTTGTCTACTTTCCTAGGAAAGCTCAACTCCTACCTGTACTGGGAAAAAAACCCCCATTTCTAGCAAAGACACTGGTCCTGTATGGCTACCTAGAGCAATCCAGATTGTCTGCAGAGAGATTTCAACCCACTTGCACTCCAGTTCCAATTCAGAGAGGTCCTTCAAAGAGCTGGGCTCCTTAGCAGCCAGAGGTCTTGCTGAGGGTTCCACCAGCAGAGCTACAGTCCAGTTCCATGGTTGACTGCTGATCAAACTAGCCACCTTCTGCCCAACTCTGGGTAGTGGAAACTAACTCTGGCATCAACTCTAGTGTAACAGTTTTGCACCAAACAGTAAGCTAGAAAATTAATACTGAAGTAGGTAAACTGGAAGTAAGTGTAGTTTAAACTGAATTTAACGATACTATTTCCAGAGGCTATTATGATATAGCCTATGAGCTCTGTCATATATCTTGATATGCCAAGATCAAATTGTGATTATTATTTGAGGTTCTTGAATTGTGACATCTAATCTCACAGCTTCCTAGTCATGGAGAACTTACCTGTTTGTATATAACATGGTGACTCCTTAATGAAGCAAAATGAAGGCACAGCACATATTATTTTTCATATGAATACTTCATTTCTTTAAAAGCATTACAAGTTCAATGTTAACAAGCTTGCAGAAAGCTTGCCTTCAGCAGTGAAGAAAGTTAATACACCCCCCAGGCTGAATTCTAGATTCTGTCCAATTCCTCACATAAGCGTATCAGAGCATTCCCAGTAAGGTAAGGATGCTGGTAGTAGTGCTAAAGAGGAGGAGGCTGCTTTGAGTTTCTCCTTTTAATGGACACCTTAAGCTGCAAGGATGGCCCCTGTTTCCCTTTCCTGAATGAGGTACACGGGGAGACACACTGGAGCTGTCATAAGGTTACACTTAGAAGTTCACACTGCAACTCCTGATCACCCATCCAGTGTTAAAATCTACTGACACCCAGGATAATGCAGGGCTGGGGGAATACTTGGACATTTCAGGAGCACGTTAACCTCCAGCGAGTCTTTCCCTGCCGTTACTGCTTTCTGCTCTGCTCCTGTTACATGCTTTAAGTTACGGGAAATACTGCAGGAAGTCTCTTACAGCAGATTTCTGCTGTGGATAATGACTGGGGGAAATGCGCTGGTGCTGGTGGAGCACCAAGAGGGGTTTACAGAGCCAGGTGTTGAGGCACAAGGCAAATTGATTCATCCCCCTCAAGGAAATCCAACACTGCCTCCCCACCTTTTAGGCTTAACGAGTGTCCTAAAACTCTTGCTAGAGAAACAGTAATTTACAAGATGAAGGGAATTCCACTGAAGGAAATAAGCCTCAAGTTACAGGTCCTGCCAAAATCAGCAAGAACAGGCTCCACAAGGATACGGGGAGATTAGGCACATGTTCAAACTGTTGAGGAACATGCCCCAGATTACTGGAGGAGAGTTCTGTTTCAGAGCAGACAACTCTCACATCACTGCAACCCTCAGGCTCTGACAAGTGTTTGATTATCTGTTGAGCAGGTAATTAGAGTAAACACAGAGAGGCAGTGAGGATCCAGGGAACAGCAAGGGGCAGGAACCCCAGAAAGCTAACTGGGGTTACCTCCCTACTCCAGAGCCCAGGGGTGGGAAACCCACCCAGACAGGGCAGTGGGAAAATGGTCTCCAGAACATCCTGCAGACTGATGGAGGTTACTGCCTACAGGGATATAGGACCCACTGTGGGATGTGAGGGAAAAGAGCATGTTTGGACTCAGGAAAAACTTATTATGGATCTTTTAAGGGCACAGCATTAATGCAGCTAAACATGAGAAACATTATGGGATGTTTAGGGGAATGACCAAAGGTAGAGATGGGAGGAATCAAGGTGGACCAGGGAACACACAAACCTCAAGGGTCTACAGGACCAGGTACCAGCAGCTCAGGCAGAGGAGGAAATCTAGGGACAGTTACTAGATAGTCGGTCAGCTTAGACTAAAGCATCTGAGAGCAGGTATTGGAACAACCCAGATATTGTGTGTGTGCATATTTATGTCTTCTATAAGCAGACCTCAGTGCTAATCAGCTGAAGAGGAAGACCAGGATGAAGCCATCATTACTGCTCACGTTTGTGTGAAAGTGGTGTGTGTTTACAAGGGTGCTGGTAAAGGCACTGCTGTGAGCATGTGTGGGTGTGTGTGTCTACTGGGGATAGGTGCTCAGCGGGGCTGGACGTTGGGACATGGAACTGCAGCAGCCTCACACCTCCGGGCCTGCTACAGGAGGAATTCCCCTGGGTCCTGATGCTCACTAGAATCATCTGCCTTTCAGAAGAGCAAAACTGCTTCCAAGTTCAAGCTCTGCCTGCATTAGAACTTGCTTCTGAAAATGGAAACCCAGACCTCAACTCTAAAGCTAGAAGCGCTCAGAAGTTCTTCTTACCAAGCTGGTTTTTCATTCCCATGAGGACAGAGTTCATGTGAGCTTTGGATGCATAGAGTTTGCTTACTGCCTTTCGAGAGCGGATCAGTTCCTTGGCCAAGATCACACACACATCTTTCTGACCCTTTTTGGCAGCATCCTTTATTGACCGCTTCACTTTCTCCTCTTCTCTCTGGATATCTGGAGAACAGAAAGAAACACAGCAAATACTGACAAGCTGCTAAGGATTTGGAAGAAAAAACAGTCATTTGTTGGGGTGCATCACTGCATGAAGCTGAGCTGACTAAGATGAATTCTTAAGAAGCAAAAAAGGTCCAATAAGAACAAAGCACTCTGACTACTTAACTTACAACTTCAGGATGACTTGCTGATGACTAAACTGGCCTGATATAAATATATGTGTGTGTATATATACCCACAAACACACAAAGGTACACGCACAGCTTAAGGCTACTGACGTGCTGCTTACAAGATCAGTGAATTTATAAGGGTGCATCCACAACTTTGAGAGTTACTCAGAATCATAGATTTGTTAATTACTGTCAAAAAAAAAAAAAAAAGCCTTCATCTTTTCAGATAGACTTAATTATTCCACCTCATCAGGCACTCATTGACCCTCACCTGGATACCCAACCAAGTCTATGTTTGTACTTATGGAGTTAAGGTCTTGAGTTTCTACCGCTCCTACTTTGAACACAAGTGCATTAGGTGTTTGCATAAACAAGCACGTTCAGATTAAAAGCCACTGGCTGGTGCCAAAGCTACGGATAAAATATCAGCAAAATCTAGTATGCTGGTAAATCATCAGATAAAATAGCCTGTTCACATTCTTCTGGTATCCAGCATCATTCAACAGCTTTTTATAAGTATGAGCTGGAGCAGAAGTACTAAACTAAGCCTGTACTAATTAAGCACCAAACACAGGGATTTGAAATATTAAATACTAAATAGGCTTCCTTAAATACTGTAGGTTTCTCTAGCAAATCTGATGTGACAGTTCCTATGTCTGCCTTGCCAGATAACACCGGCTGTGCACAGGAAGAGCCAGGTACCTCAAAAAGCTCAGAGTAAAAAACGCAGGAACAAACACAGGCCCTATCAACCCCTTTCCTTTTCCAGACTCAGCAATCAATTAGCCACTGATGAAATGTGGATCTACGAGTCGGAAAAAAAATCTTCAAGTAAATAAAGAATTCAGATGGAAAGGGTTAGGCTCACCTTCCTGCAAAGAGCTGCAGGAAATGACTGCAGGAACAATTATTTCTAGCAAAGGCTTTGTTCAAATTCAGTTTCGTTTGAGTCTTCTTGATTTATTATAGACAGATTTTACACATAGGCAAGAATCAGAAGTTACCCTTTTATAAAAACTATGGCATCAACGCACACTTTCTGGCACAGGCTGACTTGGAGACTTCGGCGCAGCTTCTCACGTGGGTGTTAATGAACCCCGTGCTCAAGATGAATCATTCTCTCGATATCATTCAATGGTGTCTTTATGCTAAAGGACTGGCAGAAATCTGTAGGATTGTAATCAGAAAAACATACTCCTTGCTGCTGCCCCACTGTTACCTTCAGAAACGTCACAAGCTTTTGTATGTCAGACATGGGAATGAGCCGAGTCCCAGCATATCAGAACAGGTGAGAAACAGCTGGAGTGCTACAGTAGAAAACAGGAAGCACCAGAAGTATTTCAGCAATACCGAGGAATTATGACAATCACTTTCTCAGGTGAAAACCAACCACAAGTATTATGTTACTACACCCAAACTAGTGTAGGGTGGCCCTGTACTTGAGTGAATGGTTTCACCTGCATGACGAGTGCTGAATATGAGATTAGTGGCATTAAATATGCAAGAATGGTCAACTCCACCTTTGAAGGTCAATGTTGGCTCCGGGCCTCCCATGAGCCAAAGTCACTACACCAGTCCCTGTGCAGCACTATCAGGCACAACAGATGCACAGAGCAGTCCAAAGCACCCGCAAGAGAGACTTGCAAGCTCAGTAAAACACAAAGTTGCTGTATAACTCCAACTATATTAACTTGAAAAATTCAATTCTGAAGTCCCAAGGATACCTTTCATTTCTTCGAACCTTCCAAGCCCTCAAAAGCAACCTACACCAAACAGAAATCACGATGACAGCAGGAGTCCAACAACAGATGGCTTGAAGCAGCGTGTTGCTATATTGGTAACTGTGCTGACTGGGCGAGCCAAGTGTTCAAGTGATCCGAGCCCACTCAGTTCCTCCCAGGTGGATCCGCACGTTGCCTTATCAAAGCACATCTAGCACAGACTTCCCCAGGGGAAGAAAGACAGGTCCCAGCTCAGCATCCTGACTCAAAGATTGCGATGATTTCCTGGGTGAATCTCCACGGAAATAATAAAACATGGCAGAATGCAACTACAGTGGGGCAGTTTTGAAAATAACCCTTAGAGGCACACGGCTGTCACCTCTCAGCAGCAGCCTGCTAGCCTGGTAAGTGTCCAGCACAACCACATACTTCCATGGGTGACACTTGGTAAGATGTGAAATCCTAGCACAACACAGGCATTTCAAAGATATTCTGTATTTTAATGGGAGTTATCAGAATAGCAGATGGCTGCTGATTAGTCTGCGTTCTTACAAGTTGAACTATTTCTTTGAATGTAACACTCTGAAATACTTATACAGACATGTTTAAGCTCTTACAGTAATTAGATTTACATCCTCATCAAAATATCAGACTACCACACAATCCAATATCTATATAGGCCATTACAAGTATTACGGCATGCATAAAGTTGAGAGAAACCCAACATTTCAACCAACCATCAATAGTTAATGCGGGGGTAGTTTGGTCCCATGGAAGACGTGACCTATAAAACATACTTTGATAACAAGAGCAGCCACATTTCAGTTGCTCTCTGCCCGATACAGCCACACAAAGTGCCTTGGTGAATGCAAAAGAACTCAAAAGCATAATGAACATCACTGTGCATCGGTTTTCCTGGAAAAGGCATAAACCCTGCTCCTCGTGTTACAGATGAGGACAAAGACAGACTTTGTACTGCATCAGCACTGCTCTTCAACCAACTCGTACAACTCTACAAGTGGGAGAATGCACAAACCCTGCAGGCTTACTCCAGAAGCATGTGGCTGGGAATGAATGGGGGAAGGGAGAATGTACTCCTTGAGGAGTCACTCAAAACATGCAAGTGCCCAATAACCAAGGATATATTGCTGACACAATATATCCTTTACCAGCACACCCCATGGAACAATCAATCCTGAGGGCAGGGCAGAAGGCAAAAAGGGTTAAAATAGAATCTAGCCCCAAGACTATTTTCAGGATCTGCGAAGGAGGGCAGAAGAGAGAACAAAATCTGAACTAGCAGCAGTACAATAATAAGCAACTCCTCTGCTTTTCCAGACATCTTCAAAAGTCTAATGCTAATTTAATAGCAAAACACCCACTGAAAAATGTATTTATCTTTTCTCCTCTTTTCTGATTGCAATTTTCCCAAGCTGACAACAAGCTTCTTTTGTTCAGCACATGTACTTCACACCAGTATGTACCTGCAGAACTTTCTACATTTGCAGTTACGTACCACACCAATACTATTCATTAAATCAGTGTGGGTGAAATTCTGGATAGTAAGTCTAATTCAATTCTAATTCTTAACAAATGGGATTTAAGACCATTATGTCTTATTGGAAGGATACAATATGCAGGTTCTTTCCAAAATTTTACTTTGAGAACTTCATGGCAACATAATTTTGTAACACAGACGATGTCTGGCCCCATGATCACATTTGTCTCCCTCTATTCCAGATGTGATAGAATACCCCAGGTCACTAGATTTCACAGCCTCCCCTAATTAAAGCAAAAAAAAAAAAAACCCTTGGAGGCAGACAGGGAAAGGAAAAACAAAAAATGAGCCGTAAGTACAAACCTCTGATCTGTCTATCAATCACTCTCATTTCTTTCCTTATCTTCAAGGACCATTCATTGACCTTAAAAAGAGAAAGTGAGAGTCACTTGAAATTCCAACTTCAAACCTATGCAGAAGTACTTCAAAATGCACAAGCTTTTAAGTTACGAGTGATGTTTAAATATTTCATTATTCAAATAATCAAAAACCCCACCATTGCAGAGATACCACCAATTACTGCACTCCTCTTAACATTCAGATAAGGAGTTAAGGAGGACACAATTTGTGAACGGGACACTCACTGCCTGTCCAGCTTCTCACATCACAGTATGTCACTGTTCAGGGAGAACTTGCCATGAGGGATTTCAGCAAAAGGTGGAAACTTTGACATAGGATAACAGCACCAAGAGTGCAACTACCCATTTCAGTCAGAAGGAATGCCAGAGGTCTCCAAGCCAGCCTCCTACTCAAAGCAGCAAAAGTTCAGAATTCAGACAGGTTGCTCAGGGCCTCATCCACTGAGCTTTAACACTGTCCAAGAGCAGAACCTTCACAGCCACCCTGAGCATCTGTTCCAGCATTTAATGGCTCCTGTGGAGTGATGTCCTTTCCTTATGTCCAGTTCAAAATTTTCTGCTGGACACCTCTGGCAGTCGCCACTTTGCAGTCACTGGGCACACCTGAAAAGTACCTGGCTCTGTCTTCACTACAACCTCATTAGAGGCAATGAAAGACTTTAGAAATTCTTGCCCCTTTCCCCTCCCTTCTCTGAGATTAAACAAGCCCATTTCCCTCAGCTTCTCATCCTGGGTTACAGGCCTCTCTTGGTGGCCCTCTGCCACGCTCTGCTCAGTTTGCTGATATCCTTCTCACACTGGGTACCCAAACTGGAAACTGTTTTGCAGATGTGGCCTCATTAACAGCAAATGTAAATGTAGCAGAATAGCTGAACAACCCTTTGTCTCAAAGTGACGATACAGCTTGTAAGGCAGCCCAGTTTGCTCTCATTGCTGCGAAGTCACACTGCTAACTCCTGTTGATTATCCACAGGAAGCCCAGGTCCTTTCCTGCAGAGCTGCTGCCCAGCCAGCCCAGGCTGCACATCCCTTCGTGCAGGGATGATTGTCCCACGTGCACAACCTTGTGTTGCTCAACAGCACGAGGTTCCTGCGGGCCCGTTTCTCCTGCTGGCCCAGGTCCCTCTACGTGTCCTCCCGCTTCCCTTCCCCTGCCTTTGGTGGAGTTCAAAGACGGCCACCCCTTCTACAGCTGCCCTCCTGGGACTTGCCAAGACCCCTCTCCCACCACTCCCGGCTCCCCAAACACCACAGGGTGCTGAAGAAGGTAGGGAGCACCACTTGCCCCCACCACCTCTCTGGGGAAGCGGAGACATAAGGCAGGCAGCAATTGACAGACATCCAGCTGAGAACTGGAAGCACTTGTGGCAAATAGAGAAGCAGCGAGGGGCTGTACACCACCAGAATGAAGAATCAGAAGACAATACCAGCATACAAACAAAGTGGAAGCTCTGGTTCTAGTTTTATTATGAGCAGCACAGATTTTGAACAGCATCTAAAAAAACCCTAAGTATTAAAATGACCTCCAGTTCATCCAGAACCAGACCATCCAGATCCACTAGCACACTGTATGTACCACTCGACACGTCTACTTGGCTGTATGAACAGTTTCATATGAAAATTACCCTGATATACATGATTTTTTTAATACAAGTTAAAATCTTTATCTACCTGAATAAGCTCTGTACCAGGCCTGCAAGAAGAGCACCCTTCAGTGCATGAGCCCAGCAGAGCAAGACAGATTCTGAGACTTATACTGGTGTCAAAAGAAATGCCCTCAGTCATGATGAATAAGACAATGTTTTGACTACAGGCAGCCACCACCGTCCTAGTTGCTGAAGAAAAAAATCTGCTGAAAAAAAGCCCAAATGCCCTGCAGAGCTCTGCATGTAGACATTATGAGTGCACAGTTTTCAAGGGTTTCCAGCAAGCTCCTGTGCCTTTAGTTGAATCCTATTTTATGAACAGGGAAAAAAAAAAAAAAAAAAGCAAAACAAAAACCAGTTAGCCTTTGCAGGACCAACTGCAGCTTCCCCTCTTGTTCTTCAGAACAGAGCAGAATATGTCATGTAGATTCATCCCTCACCCTGGTAAGAAGCTAAGAAGGTGCCTTTTTTGAGTATGCCAACACTAGAGGGGGAAAAGCTAGGAGAAGAGACCAAGGCAAAACATGATTGAACTTCACGTGGCCTCAAATGTAACATCTTCCAGAGATTTGCTCTACAACTTGTATTCTATGACAAGTCAACATGTATTAAGCCTTCATGTACAAGCACAGTCAGCAACTGTCAAATGAACTACAGCAGATTCACAGATTCTATCTCTGCGATGCACAACCCAGCACAAAGAGACCATTAAATCACGCCTGACTGCATGTTATCAATCCCTGCTAACTCTGACAGCAGAAAGCCCTGTGACAGCCCATCCCTAGCACGGCCCAGGAACAAGCTGTTTCACACGACCGTCCTCATAAAGGCAGAGCTGGGTGCTTCTGCAATCCCCAGTCTTACCAAAATCCATCATCTCTTTTGTGCGTAAGAGGAGGAGGAAATCCCATCAACTCATGACCTAGACAACCACACATTTCACAGCAATTCATTGAGCAGTAAAGAAGCTGTAGTGCTGATCTCATGCAGGACACCGGGGATACATCTACGAACTACAGCATGCTGCAGCGCAGAGACAGTGATGCTGGGAATAGGAGCACATCAGCCAACTAAGCAAGGCTAATTACCCCAAGCACAACTCCACGCCAATGAAGTTATTCTGCTTCCACTTCTGATACAAACAAAAATGTCATTCTCACAGCACTGCATCACACTGGAGAGTCAGCCAACAAAACATTAAGCTGAAATAAACCACTTGGACTACACTGGAGGAAAGAAACACTTTTTAAGCTTAAACAATCCTGATGTGGCACTAAATTTATAGTAGACCCCCAGCTTTAGACAGGCTGAATTGCATCACTAGATCCTCACAAGGACTGAAGATGTTCACCTGGTATCATGCACAAATAAATCCTCTCCCATCAGTAGAGAGCGAGCGCACAAATGAACCCAAGGCGAGTCACTGCCGTCACAAAACTCTCAACCTCTTGCCATCATCGGCCACTTCCCGTGGTGCTCAAGTTGCTTTTTCTAGCCCTGCTCAGGAATAATATCTTGTGTGTACAGCAGACACAAGGTAAGTGGTGCTGTTTCCCCATCATCTAGCAAGGAGAAGTAGCTATTTCTCCTTTCTTCTAAAGCTGCAGTTAGAGGAAAAAAAAGAAATCTCTTCCTATTAACGGGTTTCCCAACATTCACTGTTACAGCCTGTGAAGTCATCATGCCAGTCTGCAACCCAAGATGACCCACGTCATTTCTCCCTGCGGGTCAGACACACCTGTTTTCTAGTGCCTTACGTGGACTTTTCTGCAAACAGCTCAAAGATCACCCACAGACATCCTGTGCTACTGGAAAGTCTGACAAGCTTGTCAGTTATGGAAGGCAAAAGAGCAGACAAACAGACATGAAACAAGAACAATGTATTGGTGCAGTGTAACTGCACCGTGCAGGTTATAAACAGTTGTCCACTATTTTATCCCGCTGTCAAGAGCGACAGCATCCAAACTCCAGGTCCTTCTGTGGTATCTTCCAACACTGCTCAGGAATGGAAACTATAACCAACCTGCATGGTGGTCCAACATGGGGTGGGGGGGGAAGCACACTATTAAATGTATATTCCTCATCTAATGCTGCCACCCAACAAGCAACAGCTATAACCTGCTCCCCTGGAATTCTGTTGTTATAAGGCTGCAGAGAATATTTGTGACTCTTCAGCTCTTCTAGGCCTTCGACTTCAGTGTTATCCTCTCCCTGTTGCTTTTTTAGTACCTCTGATGATTTTTCCCCTCATCAAATAGTAGATTCTTTTATCACCATGTTAGTAGCAATTTATGAAAGGCAACAGTGAAATTCAATAATATCTTGACTATTTCATTTAATTGTGACACTACAAATCTGTGGGTAGATGCTGGGCTCACACAGTTTGTCTGCAGACTCAGCCCCGCCCCCCAAAAAAAACACCACCTCCAAGCCCAATTATTTTAGCTATTCATATTTTTAAGTGTCTTTGCAACAAGAGCTAGATGTTCAGAGCAATGGCACCTGTCTGCCCAAGAAACCAAGATGTGTGACAGAGCCTGTGAAAACCTGCTTGTGATGGGAAGCAGTGAATGAATTCCTTGTTTTGCCACACTTACATATACAGCTTTTGCTTTACCTATTAAACTGTCTTTATCTCAACCTGCAAGTATTCTGGTTTACTCTTCTGATTCTCTCCCCCATTCCACCAGGGGAATAAGGGAGTGGTTGTGTGGAGCTTATTTTCCGTCTGGGGTTAAACCACAACTCCAAGGAATAACTTATTTACTGTGAGGGTGACGCAGACCTGGAACAGGCTGCCCAGAGATACTGAGTCTCCTCCAAGAGGCTCCAAACCCGCCTGGACGCGATCCTGGGCAACCTGCTTTGGGTGAGCCTGCTCTGTCAGGGAGCTGGGACGAGATGAGGTCCTTTCCAACCCTTACCATGCCGTGATTCTGTGATTCTCACCTTCTGCTGAGGCCCAGCAGCGATACGCTGGGACTGAGCTCACCGTGACACCCCGCCCGCTGCAAACCCCCCTCCCCCTGGCCGTGGGGGTGCAACTCGCCGCCCTCCCTCAGTCCCAGGCCGGACACAGCCAGGCGAGGCCGCAGCCACCGCCGTGCCTGGGCCAGGCCGCGGCCAGCCGCTTCGCAGCCCCCGCCCGTCGCCATAGCAACGCCATACACCTAGGCCGCCCCTCCAGCCCCCGAACCACACGCCCCCGCCGCCGGGCCTCCGCCTGAGGCGGCACGGCCGCCGAGGCCTCACCAGCTCCTTAGGGGGCTTCTCGGGGGTCTTCCCGAAGAGGCCCATGGCGGCAGCCGCCTCGCGCCGCCCGGCCCTTCCGGGTTCCCGTCCCCGCCCGCTGCCGGGGGCTGGCGAGACGCGCTGCGCACGCGCCGCCGGCCCTGCCCGGCGTCGTCCCCTCACCGCGCGTGCGTACAGCCCCGCCCATGCGCCGCCGGCTCGCGAGGGGCGGGCGGAGCCTGAGCGGCCCCGTGCCCGCCCCTCGGGCGGCTCACCACGGTTCACACGGCCCCGCAGTGCTGCACACGGCCCGACGTAGCCCCTCGCGCTGCGCCGTACGGTTTCACAGAGCCCTTCCCGGGGCCCCTCACCCTTCAGAGCCTCGCGCTGTCCTGTACGGCCCCACCCAGCCCCTCGGACCCCTCAGACAGCCCTGTACAACTTCGTGTGGTCTCGTACGGCCCCACGCAGCCCCTCAGAGGGACACGGGCTCTCAGTGGGACCCTTACCAGTCACACAGCCTCTCACTGCCTCATGCAGTTCCATATAGCCCCATACAGCCCCTCACAGGTGCCCGTACTCTTCACATGGTTCCACAGCCTCACACAGTCCCATATATAGCCCCACATGGCCCTGTAGCCCTCACACGGTCCCTTACAGCCCCACACCACTGGGGGGAATGGGCACCCAGCAGAAAGGGTGTAGCGAGGAGTTAACAGGATCTGCTTATACTGACTGTGCACCTTCTCCTTCTGTAGTACAGTAGCATTGTGAAGCAGACAGGCAGAAGTTTATGGTGGGCAATTAAGAGCAATAAGAGCAGATGCCAGAGCAGGTTATGTTACTTCCTGCCTGTGCCCTGTCACAGACTGCAGGAAAGCACAAGCAGAGTTTTTATAAAATCTAGTCATGCAAGGGGTGCCTCAAACTCCAGGCTCCAGAAAGCCACTGGCACCCTGGGCTGCACCCCCAGCAGTGTGGGCAGCAGGGGAGGGGGGGGATCCTGCCCCTCTGCTTCCAGTGCTCTGGGGAGACCCCCCTGCAGTACTGGGTCCACCTCTGGAGTCCTCAGCACCAGAGAGACAAGGACCTGTTGGAGCAGGGTCAGCAGAAGCCACAGCAGTGCTGGGAGGACTGGAACCCCTCTGCTGAGAGGCCAGGCTGGGAGAGTTGGGGTGTTCAGCCTGGAGAGGAGAAGGCTCCAGGGAGACCTTCTTGTGGCCTTTCAGTACTTAAAGGTGACCTATAAGAAAGATGGGGACAGACTTTTTAGCAGGGCCACTTGTGACAGGACAAGGGGTGATTGTTTTAAACAAAAATCAGGGAGATTTTGACTAGATAAGAGGAAGAAAATTTTTATACTGCGTGTGGTGAAACACTGGCAAGGGTTGTCCAGAGAGGTGGTTGTAGAAGCCACATCCCTGGAAGAGTTCAAGGTCAGGTTGGATGGGGCTCTGAGTGACCTGGTCTAGAGGAAGATCTCACTGCAGGAGGGTTGGAAGTAGATGACCTTTAAAGGTCCCTTCCAGCCCAAAGCATTCTGTGATTCTATGAAACTACTCTTTCTATCTTTCCTTTGCAGGCCAGGGAAGACCCACAGGAGACCTGAAGAGAGTCTTCTGCTGGCACAGAAGACATTACCTGCCTTGTCTTCAGCTGCCAGAGCTCTTTCAGAGATGCCCCACTAGCAAGGCCTGGCTCATCTCCACCCTCCACCATCCTCTCTGCAGTAAAGGGTAGATAATCTGGCCAAAATTAAAGGACAGCTTGGAGCCACCCTGCTGGGTGCTGCAGGGTGACCTCCAGCTAGTCACTCCATCTCCTTACGCCCCGATGCACAAGCTGAGACACACAGGACTAAAAATAATCACTGATGTACACAGAGAGTGCAAAAGCTTAGGAAGAAGGTGGTACTATTAGCTTAATCTAACTCTAATACCTTACATTCATACTTACCCTCATTATTGAATTCCCAGATAAAGACAATTTAATAAGAGTTACAAAAATGTACAGTCCACGTTTGTCTTTTTTGTTTGTTTGTTTTGGTTTGGGTTTTTTGTTCCAAAACAATGCAGAATGAAGCCAGATCTAACTATGCTTTGGAAAGGAGAGCTCTCGTTTTGGACCAGCAGCAAGAAAGCCAGTGTAGCAAAACAGTACTTGCTGAGGCCACAGCAAAGACTTTGAGAGATGATCTAAATCCACCCTCTCTTAATAGTGCACTCATCATCCTCATTAAACCTACTGAAATAAGTAACCTTACAGCAATTGTTTGACATTTTCTGTTTACAGTTGGTTACCAGCTTTCAAGCATGAGATGTCAGAAACTACCATGCTACTTCAACAACATTTCGTACCTCAGTTAACTCAAGATGCTTCACAAAAACTAGCACAACCCAGCCCAATGAGGCAAAACAAGAGAGTGGCAAAACTGCTGACCTTGTTATAGGCAGTCTTTGCTCTGTTCTCTGGATCTTCAACGCATTGGGTAAGGGCTGTCTGGAGATTCTGCACTCTGTAGAAAACAATCCCACTTGGACACTTCTGCTGCTACTGACAGGAGCATTTCATAAAATAAATATATCCAACTGTTTTTTCTTTCCTGCTGGGACTACCAATACACTACACCAGCTGGTGTAGATTTTGAAACAGATGCCTTGCCAGGAACTGGATCACAACAGTTTACATAACCCAGGCTAATGGACGTGAGGGGACTGAGCCTTCAGTCACAGCTACCTACAGGTCGTAATTACCTGCTCATATGGATGTGCCCTCTGTGGCTCTCCCACTAATTAAACAGTGATTTGTGTCATTTATCAAAAAAAATGGACTAGTAGAGCAACTGAGGTCCTTAAAGCAACTCCTCAGCTGAAACAGGTGTGCACAATGGTTGCAGATAAGGCTGAGCCTGCACGCAGGAGCAGAGCTGCTCAGGCTCTGTATGTGGAGGTCAGCTTTCAGCAGCAGAGCTGTGCCCCAGAAGCACACGGTGCCCTGAGGACATGGCGTGGCTTGAACTCACAGCTCGAGGCATTTGGCAGAATGCCAAGGTACCATCCAAAGGCTACAGTGGGCTGAGGCACAGCAGTTTGCTTGTGCACTTCAGGACCTCAGTACAGCCTTATTTGTATTCACAGAAGTTCTCCTCCGTTTCCCCTTTGGAGATGACAAGGCCTCAGTTCAGCGCAGGTTTCACCACTCCTGAAACAACGTGGATTCCAACCCCAGCTACTTAAAATAAGCACAAGTGTTCCACTGCTGCACAAACTGGAAGCAGAAATGCTCTTTGCCCTCATTATGCCTCTCCAGTGCTCTGCTGTGGCTGTAATGACAGATAAAGGGCATGTCCTGACAGGCCTCAGCTGGAATAAAAATTACTTCCTGGACCACAGGAGAGGCTGGTGATATTATACTCCTTCTAACTCCCTGCCTCAGTACTGCAATAGGAAAAAGGAAACGAGAGGAAGTACAATTAAAAATGACTCTTCTTATAATTACAGGAATATCCTCTTGGGAGGACACCTGGTGACTGGAGGCATGAAACATTTGTTATTAAAAAAAAAAAAAAATAGTGCTCAGGTACCCCAGGCAGATAAAACACCAGCAGACAGCTTTGAGAGCACCAGCCTCCCGACTCTTTGTAAAGGCAGAGATGGATCTTAACTGCAAGAGGGACCCGAGCTGTGTTTACATTTCCTATTATCATTTTCATTCAATTATTATCCTTTTATACCACATAGGCAAGAACTATGAAAGGAAAACAAAGGAGTCTGCTGCTTCTATTGCAGCACATGAAACAAGAGAAAACAACTCTCTAGTTTATAATCTTCTGCTCCTCTTCCCCCCATCATACCCTCCCTCTTTCCCAACATTTCCTCTTCGGATTTTCAGTCAGATGATTTCATAGAATCACAGAATGGTAGGGTTTGGAAGGGACCTCTAGAGGTCATCGAGTCCACCCCTGACAAAGCAGGATCACCCAGGGCAGCCCACACAGGAATGCATCCAGGGGGGTTTTGAAAGTCTCCAGAGAAGGAGACTCCACAACCTCCCTGGGCAATTTCTGAAAGGTGTAACTAAACCCACAGTTACATACTGAGATCTAAAGAAAACAAGAGACTCACTTTTTCACAGCATCGAAAATCTGTAAGTTTTCTCCAAGAAATCAGAAATCACTTCAAAAATAGCAACAGTTGGAATCTGGCAATTTGTAACCTTCACAAGCCACTTTTGTCACTGGATGACAATATTCTGCTACTTCATGATGGTTTGAGACTGTAGAAGGGCTTCCCTAAAGTCTTCCTAGATGTCTGCAGGTGAGGGGGCTGGAGAGACGGCTGGTAGAAGAGGGTCTCTGGCTGATAAAGCAGTTTGTAATCAACTGGAAAACTACTGGTCAAACAGAGAAGCACCTGAAAACAGAGGACTTACAAAAGAAGTAGTTCCCAGTGAAACACTATCACCCTCTGCTTAGCTAGGGGCTAACACTGGAGCAATAAATTCCTGCATCACCAGGACATGATTTATTAAGTCACAAAAGTTGTGTTATATTTTTATTGTCTTCACAGATAAATCAGACCAGCAAGACATCCGTAACCATACACACAAAATATTTATCAAAACAATTAACATTACAAATCTCCTTTTAAAATAATTTATTTCACTGATTTTTTTCTTAAACGGTACTGTCTTACAACATACATTATTCAACAAAGATGTGCTGAACAGACTAAAATAAGAAACACTTAAATTAAGCAATTGTTTCCGATTAGAATTTCAGTTTCACCCACATCATAACTTGTAAACGTTTGCTGGAATACGCTTCTGTTGTAGGCTTGATTTTTGTGCTTACAAAAACAGCATCAAGTTTCTAGATGTTGGAAAGAAAAAGTTATTGTACGATAAGTATGCGTTCAGTTCAACATACAAGGCAACCAAATGATTCTGTCATTAACATTAGCATCATGTATATTTTAGTTCACTGCACTAACATTTAAACTAAAACTTCAAACCACATAATCTTTTTAAGTGACTAACATTTAAAAGGCAAGCAGTAATATCTTGAAAGCTTACAAAGGACATCAGCACACAGCTAAGATGGGGTATCATTTGACAAAGGCTGCGGGGGTGTGTATGGCTGCTTTTTTTTGTACGAAGCCCACCTGCAGACGGGGCAGCAGTGTCGCCCACCGGCCAGCCACATCACGATGCAATTCTGGTGGAACACGTGGCCGCACGGCAAGCCCATGAGCAGACAACCACTTGTGAAATTTTCTAGACACACAACACACTCCGTACAGCGTAACATCTCAGAAGGCCAGGCTGACCAATCTGGTTCCACATCACCTGCGGTGCCGTACGAGCCGTATGATCTCGCTTTCCGTTCGTATGGCTCGTGATGACAATATTTATCGGTGCACGAGCAGGTCTCAGCACTGCACCGAGCCTCTCCTGCACTGTGCCTATGACACACGGTTAGCTCGTCGTCCTCTGAGACGTCTTTTTCACTCCTGAAGACCTCTTTGTTTTCACTGTCAGAGTCACTTTCGCTGTCTTGAAAGGTTTCCAGCATCTCCTCATCAGAATGGACACCAAGGCATTTAAACCTCCACATGGGTAAGTTTTTTATGTAATCAGTTGGTATCAGAGGGTGAAGCCAGAGATCAGGGAAGGCCAACCGCTCTAAGAACAAATCTGGGTCTTCATCCCAATCTGAGTCAAAAGGAAAGTGTTGAAAAGAAGCAATAGGATGAAACAAGTAGCTGGTGTACCAGTCCCACAGGCTCGACAGCCACTCCAGATTATTAGCATTTACTTCATCAGTATTGTTATTGCGTCGTCTTTTCTTCTCAAAGTAATCAATTAGTAAACCGTGACCAAGATACGTGCTGAGGAAGAGGGCTGGATGCGAAGAGTAGAACATCCAATCGGCTCTCACCCAAGAAGCCAAAGTAGTTGTGTTAGAGTACCTGAAGAGTTTTAAGCTGTACTCATAAAAGCTGTCTAAGTAGGGTAGTTGCAAAAACCCTAACACGGGTAGCCAGGAAATAATTAATAATGAATTATACGTCCCTAAAGTGCTTATTAGGACCACAAAACGCTTTATAGTAGCGCCTTGTGTAATAAACAGGTCCATCCATGCCATCAGATTAACCAAAACTAAGCTTAAAACAAATAAATCATTAACTTCTGGTTGTAACGAGCGCAAAAAGGAATCCATGGCACGTAGTGATATAAATTCACCAGTGTTATTGCCATACCTGTAAATCCCCTCAGGAGTCCTAAGTATGTACGACGGTGTCTTGTAGATACCGATTTCTGCCATGTAACTTTTATTGTCCCAGTTTTCCACGTTCACAAAAATAAACTCTACTCTTCCGGTAAACTTTACACTTAGTGCCGAGAAGAAGGCTGGAGGCTGGTCGAGGTTGGCAAACAGATATATTTTCATGCGGTACTGATCACTTTTGTTCCATTCCTCTTTTAAATGTTCGGAGTTGTAGATTGTTTTGATCCGAGAAGCAGCATGTGCTGTGATCCATTTGAAAATGTGCTCCACTTCGATTTTGCGCCCGCTGTACTCCTTCAGCATCACTTTTCCCTTGGAGGTACTGGTTTGCGGAACCGACATAATGAGGGTGGATTTCAGCCAACCTCTCCTCCTGCAGTATCTACAAAGAAAGTGGCAGGTTAGATTACTGAGTTTCATAACCTTGGAGTTGTAGGCCTTAAATTTCTGTTATGAGCCCCAAAATGAGACATGCTGAGCACCTGGGAATCTTTACATATAACAGTAAGAAATACAGGCACCCAAGATTCTCTGCCAAAGCATATTTATTATTATGACACGTTTGGTATCTATCTCACTGAAATGTTGTAAAGAGGTATGTATTCATAAAACAGGAAGAGGAATGGTGTTAATTTTCCTGGATCATTACAATAAAGAAGGCCATACAGTCATTCATGTTTTGTAACTGGACCTGAAAAATACGCAAGCTGACTCTTCACTATAAAGCTTTAGTATTAGAAGCTATTTTTCCTTGGCCTTACAGCCAAGAAAATAACCACTGCAGTGCAGCTCAGTGTCCCACAGCTTTCCCGAGCTTGCAGATAACTTCCCCAGTGATTCCTTCCATCCTAGCTTTGCCAAGCAGCAGTGGGGTGAACTAAACAAGACACCAGTCTGTTCGCAGTTGCTTTAATGAAGCTGACAAGTGTCCACATCCTACTGAGGACATTTTGGAAGGATGCAGAGAGGCTAAGAGGTGCAGTGAGAGCTCGTCACAAAACTGGCAGAGGAGGAAGCAGACACATGCTGCTGTGGGCTAAAAGAATACCCCCACTGTCAGGCAGGCAGAGTGCTGAGGTAGGATGAGCTCCAAATTCATACCTAAAAGGAGAGGCTCTTCAAGACTGAACCCCTGACTTATGGTCCAGACCCCAGTAACTATGAGTCTGATGACTCCAAAGATCCCTTCTCTTGTGCATCTTTCCTACCAGCATCACTACACCACCCAATTTATCCAGTCCTCCTTTTAGGAAATGTCTGGCAAGTTTCAGCAATCAAAACATAACACAGACAACGAGAGGGAAACTGTCTCGGAGAACCCTGAACATTGAAATAGGGGCCATCAACCTCATACATCAGCCATCTTACCTGCATCCTCTCTGGTTTTGATCTATCAACATACATTTAGACAACTACACCTCCCCATGTCAGGGATCTGACAAGAACATTTTTAGGAGCAAGGAGCCATAAGATATTACCCTACTAATAAAGGTATCCTGACTACTGTAGCATGCACCATTCTTCTGAAGTTCAGCTGCAACCTGATGAAAACTATTCATGAGGGTTTACTCAACAAAACATTTTGTGTATTAGGAAAAAATGAATTAATATAAAACATAATATTTGCTCATAACACTAAGACTAGTGAGGAGCTATGCAAAGAGATACACTGCCAGATTTTTAAGATGTTCAAATACCAGTGTTTCGATTACACAAGATTATTTTTCATAAGCACTGCAAAGTCTAAAAATTTTCTCTTCTGATTATCTTTGAGATTTCTGTAAATATTTACGACTTAAGCTGTGCAAGACATGCATACCCATACATGCCCCTGGATTCTCGACAAAGCTGCCATCGTGTGAAGCAAACACTTCTAACAAAAGTTGGAAATTATCAAAATGTTAAAAAAATTTACAGCAGCACAGATTTATTAATAGCTTCTTTAGCTCTGCTCTTCTTCCTTGTTCAAAATCACATGCAAACAACAGTGACTCTCACATAGCACACTGTATGTTGTCAAAGGGTGGGTACAAGTTTATATATAAACATATATACATTTGTCAGAGAACAGGATTTGTCAGTAATCCTGAGAAGCAGGTACTGTGTGCAAGGTTCATGCTAACCTGCGTTTCTCCTTTCCAGATGGCAATATAAAAACTCTGGAGCCCATGCAGTTCTCTTACACGGCTTTGTCCTAAGCAAGCACTGTTCTTGTCCCTGAATGCCTGGACTATAAGGCCAGACTCTTCTATTCATTGTTGTATTACCCTCTATAAACCCAAATCATCTATGTCCCACATGATGCTTGAGGAAGCTGCAGACCTGCGTTTATGATGCTGATAAATAATATAATGGACATTTCTGCACAGACTTTATCAGCAATAAAAACATGAATGAAGTCACCTTCTGTCACAGCTACTTTTACAACACAGCAAGCCCTGATGCCAGAACACAGCTGAGCCTTAAGATATCCTTGAGATTTAGAAAATCCTTTAAGATTATACCTTGGGTCACTGGAACAGTTAAAAGTGCCTGTACGTATGCCGAATCTTGATACTTTCTTCACCATTTTCTCCCAGTGGACTTTACCCACCAGTGGGCTTCTGTCATTTGCTATGACCTATTGCCAAAAGGAAATAATAATTTAGTACCAAGTTAAGTTTGCTTCCTGAAATAAAGAGCAAGTTTCATGAAAACAGGTATCTGGTCACCCTTGATACTGCTTTCACCATCTCTTAGAACACTAAGTATATATATGCATATAAATCTGGGAACCACACTAAGTGTCATTGTAAAGTGAAGCTCTAAGACAGAAGTATAGTTTCTGCTGAAAAAGTGCCATTTTAAGTACCTGTTAAGAGACTAAAATCAGTGATAGCTAACAAAACCTTGGGAAAATAAAACCACAATTAACCATTTCACAGTAGGGGAGAAAGGAAGAGGGTTCAGAAGCTTCCACTTCACAGTTAAAGACCATTACTTCATTACAATTCTCTGTGAAAAGTTACAACATATCAAAGAAATGTTGCCTCAGAGCAAGTAAAGAGTTGGAACATCTGTACCTGGTACCAAATCAGGCTGCCAACAACCATTTCTAAGCAGTGGAAACTAGTGATTAAACTCCCAGATAATGCCTAAAAATCTGACTCCTTCCAGCTTCACCAGTGACTCACTGGTAACTTTACATGACTGCTCCACTAACTCCAATGTCCCATCTGCCATTTCAGGATGACAATTCACTGTGATATATCCCAAGGCCTAACACTTTCTATTATAGTAGCACTTCAGGTTACCTTGACGTAAGCTTCTGCAGACACCAAAGGATATGCACTCATCCTCTGACTTATAACTGTACAGGGAAGGTAAAAACAAAAGAAAAAACCTGCCTGCCTGCAGTTGACAGGTAATTTTGAATGACATGACTGATCATGCATTATTTCACAAGACGGTGCAGTTTCTATTTTAGAAATGCCTCACAGGCTTGCTGGTAACCACTTAAAATATATTTTTTACTTACATTTTGAAACTTCTATTTGTTAGGTATTTGTTTACCCACCATTAAACTTTTCCTAGTAATTTTCTGACTCTATAACCTCAAATGTCAGCTTTCCTCTGGAAGTTCGGTCGTCACTGTGATTAACAGTTCTCTATGTACAGCCTGAGATGCAGACCCAGAAAGCATGTCTGGCCTTTGAGACTCAAAAAAAAAAAAATTATCTCCTTTGTGGTAAGTAGCATCCTCTCAGGAATTTAAAATAAGAGAATTCACCAAGCAGAATGTTCTACATTGGGAAACAAAGTTAAACTGAAGCTACAGATTACACTCCTGTTCCACCGAGACCAAAATGTTTAAATAAAACCAGAGGTGAACATCTAGATAAGAATCCTTCAAATTATTCTCAAAACACACAGATCACATAGAAAAGCCTTTTTGATTAGCTAAATGTAACTGTCTAGCACCAAGACAACCAGCTGGGGAAATCTCCTGTATTCCTGAAGTGTCTTTACATTACCCAGTGTAACTGAAGCAATTATTTGGGATATTTTAAACTTCTTCCTTTCATGCACTTGAACTAAAAGCAACCACACTGCTAAAGACACCTTAACACCAGTGTACCCTCAGAGCTACTACAGCATGATAAATGCAGCCAACATGGTAAGGAATCACTACATCTTATTAGTGAGCATAAAATGTTGACAACTGGGTTACTCTTTGGTACCACTACTCAGAGCTCAGTTTCTTCTAAAATTCTGTGTGCAAGTTCTGAGAAATCCTAGCACAGTTGCTGAAAGTATGCTGCTGTTAAGTGCAGGAAGGTCAATCCTGCTCAGCTGTTTCTCCTGTCTGATACTACAGTACTCACTTTTCAGTGTCGAGTATTTGTTCCATGTATGGTCACCAGTATGTTTTACTGTCATCTGACTGCTTGTATTGGTGGATTTTTTTCAATACCAGTATAACTTCCTTCCTGTGAAAAAGTCCTTCCTCTTGGAGAAAGTTATTTATGCTGAAGGTCAATGACAGAACTAACAGCTCCTGCAGCTTGTATTTTGTAACGAGGCAGAGAGAACCCTACTATGGTTTTGCACACTGAAGCTTTGTAAAATTCTTGGGCTCATGCTTTTCCATGTCATTATGGCCAAAAAAAAAAAAAACAAAACAAAAAACCCCCCACACACACAACACAAAACACCCAAATAAACATGTCCACTGCAGCTGCTCCTTGCTGACAACACCCACTTACAGCACTGGGAGTTCACCACAGAAAGGCAAAGGTTTGTATTTTGGAAAGTAGTCGTCATCTCTGTGGATGAGGGAGTCTGAGAAAACACTGCAGGTTAAGCAATCACAGTGTCATTCAGTTTGAATTACAAATAACTTGCAAACACTTGTAACAGATTTTATTTAAGAAGTGTGAATTTTTGATAAGAAATTTAGCTTAAAAACCTGGGACTGAGGGGACCAGGAATTTGAACGTGGGAAAGGCTTGGAAGTTCTTCAAGTCTAAGGTGTTAACACTATCAGGAATTTATATTTCAAGCAAGGTGAAAAAAGTTGTCAAGTCCTGTCCTCCTTCCTAGCGAGCACTTTCAAAAAGATGCTACAAATAGTTGGAGAGTCTACAAGGAAGGAAAAAGGGTCAAAAGGAAGACATAGAAAAGACAGATATGCAAGAAATAATAATAATTTAAAAAATGTAAGGAAAAATGAGCAATTCAGGTTAGACCATACAAAGAATATTACAAGCTGTGCCAGAAGGTTTTTCAGTCATATGAATGAGAAGAGAACAGGGTGAAAAGCAGCAGGATCACCTTTTAATGAAGACTGGATGAAAATGTAAGACAATTTTCTTTTAAAATTAAAATTAATGCTCTGGCTCAGTTTTCAATGAAGAGAAGATGGTGCCCATTGACAGGTTAGAGAGTTTATGGGAAGAGTTTGTATGAAGATGAGAACAAAACTCAAGTAACGTAATGTATTTAAATCAGAGTAAGCAGGTAATCTCCATCCCAGAACTGCAATACAATGAGCACAGAAAAATATGTTTAAAAAAAAAAAAAAAAAAAAAATTCACAGATGAACCTGTGAAGATTTCTTATAAAACCTGTGCCAGACTAATTTACATTTTGACAGGAGAATAACAAGTTAGTAACTATATTTAAGAGCTAATGAAAAATTACCCACCAGCTTGATCTCAACAGTATGCAAAACTGTAGAACAAATTTTAAAGGTACAGAGACAGTTGAATTTTTCCACCCCTTTCTAGCATGCAGTTAAAGATGTATCATTCCTGACTGAGTGTTAAAACTCCAACTTTCCCTGAAGGAAAAGAACGGCTTTGCAAGAGAAAGAGAATGTAGTACCCTGTCTGTGGTTTGATAAAGTATAATGTATTGTGCCACATGGAAAATTTTCATGAAAACTGTAGATAAGCTTTTATAGCGAGTTTAAAAAAAACCAAAACCACACAAACAAACAAAAAAACCAAAGCACCACAACAAAATCACAAAAAAAAACCCCAAGAGTTTTGAAGTGAATAAGAAATTGGTTAAGGCAAGAAAATATCAAAATGACAGAAAGGTGCTAACAGACATTAACAGATTTACCTTAGAGCTTAGTTCAGCATATACTCCTATTAAAGCCCTTCCTGCAGGAACTGGAAGTCTCCCAAAGCCATTTGTAAATGACATAGAACCAGGAAGCTCATCTATGTACAAGAGAATTTTAACACCATGCAGAAAAAGCTGCACAAATCTTGTAATGCAGAGTGTCAGAAATTAAATTGGATTCAGTAACAAACAGGACACTCGGGGAGTTCATCAGATAGAAAAAGGGATGGGAAGAAAAGCTTGGGTCTATTAGTTGAACCAAAAGAAACTGAGAGCTATCAATATTAACTGGCTGTGAAATAAGCAAAGCCCAGGAATATATATACCTGACAAAAACTGGTTGATTGACCTCACATACTGGGAATAGTGGGGTAGAAATCAGGAGTCAGAGAAACTAAAGAAGGATGCCAATTTAAATGCCATAGGAACAAATTAGCCATGAATACACTTAATCCAGAAGCCAGATACATGTTTCCAAGAAGAGAACAGTTAATGGGAGAATTACACTCAGAAAACGTAACCATCTAAGAGAGGCAGCATGATGTTCTATGAACAACAGATATTCCCCAGCCTAGCAGAGACCTGAACTTGCTCATGAAGATCCCTTTCAGTCATATGTTCTACTTCATTTTCATGGAGAGGGTATCTTTTACAAGATCAGCTAGCACAGCTGGGAAACAAACACTACACTTAGAGGAACACAAACCCATTGAGCTTTTCTTATATTAGCTATGTTGACAATCTGTAAAATATCCTATGTCAGAGTGACAAATAAGACAATGAAGATAACTCATTTAATCCTTTAATCATCTTAATGGGTTAAGAGAATTCAACAGGATCAAAGTAACCCTGCCATTTAACAACCTCACATCACGGACTAGATCTACTCCCTAATCTACACCTAACCCTGGCCAGGGGACTGGTTCTGACTGCAGGGTCTGAATTGCCATCTCTCTGTACGAATTACTAGCTGCTTGAGTGGAAGATGATGTTAGAGAGAAGGCAAGGCCTTCACTGAGCATTCATCCACAAACCTCCTCTGAAGTCTCAGAGGAGTTTCTTCATAATCCATCTGTAAATTTGCAAGAACCACACCACATCTCAAAGGCTGGAGATTCTCCACCAGTTACTGAATATGTGAAATACCACAGGGAAGTTAGGCCACCAAGATATGCAAAGTAAAAATAGAAAGACAGGGGCTTGGAAATCTCCTTTATTTCTACATGTTCTGAATGACATTTCTTGTTTAGTTTCCATAAATACCTAAGAAGGTGGCTTCCAGACACGACAGAAAACAAAATTAAAATAGAATTCACTCAGGGACACATAATACTGAAATTACTGAAATCCTAATGATTCCAACAGGCATTTGCATAGGTAGCTTTTGCACTGGAAATGCTCTCCTGACTTTGAATTAGAACTGTCCCAAAAGAGGCCAATCCAGAACAAAATTAATAGAATAATTTTGATTGATATGTTAAAACACTCATAGTTATGACATTAAAAAAGTAAACAGACTTCAAGAGCAAATACCCTGGACACAAAAAGATATAAACACTTAGACAATTAGGACAATGTCAACAAGATACTTTGACTCTCTTGACTAATCCAAAACACAAGTGTCTTGGGCAGATACATTGATATTGCAGTAACTACTTCATAGCTGTCACCGATGCGGCTCCTCCTTAATTTCCAGTTATCATTAAGGGGGGGTGGGGTTAAAGTTTAAATTAATTTATGAAACATATATTCTTAAATTACAAGATGTGACAGAAATTGAAGAGGCTGAAGGAAACACTGCTGATGTTAAAGATTTTGCTGTAGCAGTGCAAACATACAAAAGCAAACTTGTCTTCTGGTACCCCCGTAGTACTTGAGCACGACATGGTAACAGCCTCACTTGAGCATTCTCCTACTTACTGTGCATTTAAATCAGACCTTGGTCAATCTCTTTTACACCGGTACGTAGAGATTTCAAAACAGGTCACAGCAAGATTTGGTCTCAGTAAGTTTTGAAGCTCACTCAACTAAAAATGTTCAAATATCACAAGGCATGAGAGTGAGTCAGAGATGGACAAATGCAGAACAAACATTTCATGGTATTTCAACTCTCATTATTTAACCAATTCTGGTTAGGATGGCAGGTGTCAGGGACACCTGCTCATACCAAAAGCACACAATATTGAATACGCACGAACAGTCAAAACTTGGTTTTACAGCTTAGCCACAAAGACAACAACTCCAAGTGCTCACCAGCTCTGGGCACTAGGGCACTGTGACAGGCTTTAAACTTTCAGGAAGAACAAAACCTATTAAATAAGAGACACCATTTCCTGATGCACACACTGATGTCTCCTGGGAGCAGTCAATCCTCACACAGCCTCAGAAAGTCAGTCTCCACAAGAAGTAGAGACACGTGAATGGGGAAAAATTGTATGATTTTGCCAAAGGCAAAACTGATTTCTAATTTATTTAATGATCTAGTAAGGTTGTAGGTATGCAAGAACTGCCAATCTGGTCCAGAAATGCCCAGTTTGAGATATTCAGATCCCCTGGAGGTCCAGAACTCCTCCACAATGCCTGCAGAGGATAAATAAGCAAAGGAACCCTGGTATTACTGTAAAGAGTCCATGCAGTTGCTGGAAGATTTTTAGGGATCCACAAAGATACAAAGGTTAAAAAACCTTAGTTAAGCTTCTTACATGCTTTTCATAGAACCCTTTATAATCAACAGATATATTGCAAACTACCTTCCCACAGATAAAATAGAAGTAAAAATATATGGACAAATTTAATTTAGAATTGCAACTAATTATAAATGGACTGCTGAGTTACTAGAAACATTGAAAAAAACCCCAAACCACTTATTCCAGATGATATCAGTAAGTTTCTACATGTGTGTCTGTACTTTTATTACTTCTGCAATATCTCACTTTGTTTATTATTCATCATTCTGCTGATAGAACTGAATTTCTGCACAGTTGCTCTTTGCCAAGAACTCACAACTGGTTTAGAATCCATCCACATAGATTAAAGATGTCTGGAGATTTTTTTGTTTGTTTTCTGAGAAAGAGACCATGAGAAATCAGATCAAAACAGTCAAAGACACAAGACTAAATCCATCATAGCATGCAGAAATTAACCACCACAAAACAATGTGGTGTTTTTCAAGGGAGGTGGGGTGATCTATGCACCAATCTGAACAGCTTAGTTAAACTACCAGTTAAGTCAGAGGCTGAGAATAAATGATCTTCTGTAATGAATGAACACAGATATGCAGGCAGTATGAGAACTATTACATTCCAGCGATGGCATTGTGTGCCCTTGACTGGATATGAAGGTTCTCAAGAAGGATAATGGAAGTTAAAATCAGGTATCTTATGGTAAACGATTCTGTAGGGCCACTGGAAAAGACACAAATACCAAACAATGTATTTTAAAAGAACTGATTGTTTCTATTTACTTCCTTCTATCAAGAACAACTGATCACCTGGGAGAATTAAAAAGGCAAATAATGAAAGTTACTCATCATAAGTGTAAGCAAAGGAAAGAACAAAATAAACCCCCATCAAAATCTTAAGGCGTGTCCCTTGCTCTGTGCCTACACCACCTGAAAAAGCTGAGATGCAAAATAGTCTGCAACATTTTATATCCATAATAATGTCCTTTGTACCTCTCCACACATAAGCCAAATGTCTGGCCTCCTGCTTCAATGCCAGGAATAAAGTTCCCTTTACTTCTCTCTACCATTATGTTACAGTATAGACTTTTAAAATAATATACATTAATTTAGATTTTTAACTTCATTCAAGGAAGGTTGAGTTTAAACTGTGCATCATTTATGGTAAGTTTTTAAAAAGTCATAATGACCATGATTAGTTTTGGATGTGACAGGCTTCTAGAGACTAACCAGAGAGCATGAGCCATAGCAGGGTCTGGAAAAGCAAGAACGTCACGTGTTACTCGTCTACCAGCAAGAGAAGCAGCTCCAGAAACTACCACTTGTCCTCCTTGCCAGTCAAAGAAGTGCATAACAGCAGCTGGCAAGCAAGAAGAAAGGTATAAAAGGAAAGGTGATGAGATCATGAGCTAATAGGAGAAAGAACGTGCTGTTGTGTGTGGCTCTATGGAAGCTCCTCATAGAGCGGAGGGCACCTGTGAACAGCTACACTGGTAAACAAATTGCCACCGAATCTGGATGCTCTGCACGTGGATTTCCAGAAAATAAAGCTATGCAAAGCCACAAAACATTGTTTCCTTGTATACAGACTTTGGCTTTCTTCAAGGAATTCATATTGCTGGCTCTTAATGACAAATTCACGTCTGACTTTGTATCAAACATATCAAGGGATAATAATTGTTTCCTCTTTTTCCTTTGATCCTCTGCAGACAGTGATGGCTGTCTCATTATCAGCCTGTGCCAGCCCAGAAGCTTCACTTACACGTATTGGAAAACACCAATCATCTCCAGAGTCCCCATCCTCCCATACATCATCATAAAGTGTTCAAAATCAACTCAACCAACAGCCACCATGCTAGCTGAGCCAGAACCGTTCCTCTCCTGCTACTGCTTTCCAGAAGACCCCATGGAACAGACATTTAAGACCCTGAAATGATGATCTGGAGATCCTTTCTGCTTCCCTGCCAGCAGCAACAACAGAGCAGGAAAATGCTCCGACCTTGTCAGTTGTCACCAAACCCACCCATGAGGCATCCTCTCTCTGGTACCATTCCCTGCCTAAGCACTGAGCTGATCAATTAGCTATAAAGTTTCCACAGGAAAACGGTAAAGGAGAATGGAGAAGGGAGGGTAATCAAGAATTAGAGCAGGGAAGTGATGAAGAAAGCAGCTTTGGAGGGATGAGGTCTAAGAAAGAGCATGGAAAAAAACCCGGTTAAAGGACATGAAGAATCCAACACAGGAGTTACGGTGGGGAATGGAGCAAATGAAAATTCAAAGTCATGAAAACTCAAAAGGCGAGATTGGAAAAAAGAAATCTGACCTATCTAGTGGTTTTTACTGTGAAGAAACAGACAAATAGCATTCAGCAAGTAAATTAATCAGTAAATTCCACTAATTTTTTTTTCCCCACAGCTATTGTAACCAACTCAATAGCTGTGCAAACATTCCCAGAATGATGACAACATTCATCACACTTGAGATACTAAAACGCAGCCTATCTGATCTACTATTATGAAGCTAGCTGAAAATATATTACAGTTAAAATTCTGAAAGCAACAGACAACACTGAACTACTGTATTTTATTCTTTTGAGCTGCACAGGGAGGAGGGAAGGTTTATCATAGCATATTCGTGGTCATATTTCTCAGCTAGCGTGGAGACCTGTAAGCTTCCTATCATCACTCACTCTCTCTGCTTGAAGAACGCCCTTCTGCACAATTTCAATCCAAAACTAGATTCAATAAACTCCAGATACATCTTTCCCAAAACAAAAATGCCATTTTGACTCTGAAGGCAACCTGTCCTTTCACTGTCTATTTTAAGGAAGAGATCTCATGTGGTGACGGTGCAGGTCTAATAACAGGAAGTCATTAAATCTTTATAATCTATTTAAATGGAAAACATGGAAGTGAGGAGACCAGACAAACCAGGGAGGAGTGCTGTCAACTGAACAATTAATTGTCTGGTAGAGAATTCAGATCGCCTGATGTGGCTGTTGGCAAGGAACTTATACCTGAAAAACCCCTCTTATCAACAGGAAAGTAGACACAGAAATGCATTTTTACATTTTGGTCTAGATTACTTATGTTCTCAAGAGTCACGATAGATTGTTTCAGAACCATATTTGCAAGAGTTTGTTTTTCTTTTCCAAACGTTCTCCTACTCTCCTGTAGCCCTGAGGAAACATACTTTAAAGTTGGTGGCCCCACAAGGTTTGGGGGAAGATTAAGCTAGTGGAGTACGTTGTAGAAGCAGGCTGCCAGCCTGGGAAGCAGCACACTAAGAACTTTCCTTTGGGAAGAGGCAACAGGTATTAAAAGTGCTCTAAGCCCTTTAGATAAACAGGAACTTAAACTGGTTCAGCCTGAGCATATTACTGCAACCAAAAGGAAAAGCAAGATCAGAAACACCTGTCCTGTGCCAGCTGGGAGCATTTACTTCACACATTACACAAGCTCTTACAATACCAGGGCCAAGTAACTGCATAGTCTGTGTACTTAAGTGTGTGCTCTTTCCTTGTTTTCTGATTCTGGAGTACCTGGATTTCAAAAAGCAATCCACAGAATAACAGTTTGGGGTTTGTTTTTTTTTTTTTTTTTTAATTCCTGTCTGTATAGGAACTCTGTCACTTCCAGCTTTTCTTGGTGTGTTTTGAACATATTCCTTATGAATGCCCTGATGTAGTTTATGTTTGTCACTATCTCTCTGTTATACACTTTTACTACTAGTTAACTGCCCTCAAACTCCTCCTTTGAAACACATTTTGGATGTGATAAATATATAAAAATAAATAATCAAATTTCTATACCTGTACCAGCCAGATTCCATCTTTTGTGTCTTCTACGAGCTCATAAAAGTGCATTTCACCACTAAAGTTTGTACTGGAAACCGATTCAGAGGCCTCTTCCTCCTTGAGAGCAGAATAAAGCTCTCCTTCCATGAGGTCTCCTGAAAAAAAGATACAATCAGAGAAATCCAATTAACATGGCACTTGAGAAAGATCACTTCATAAATTCCAGTAACAGTTTAACTGTATTTTGCATGGTTGCTCAAAGAACCTCCTCAGTATGAAGGCGGCTAAACTTCAAAGTTATTATAGTTCTATCTATAGCGACATGAATATGAACAATTTGACTTCAGCTGTCAGACCACAGAAGACATGAGGGCTCTGCTTCTGATTACACACAGGTACCACATGTGCAACTGAGCGTACAAAAGAAAAAATGAACGTTCTAAGCCTCGCTCTGAAAACAACAATATTCAATGGCTGAGAGCGATTTTAATTGATGTATCTTTGCTTTCATTTCAGAGGATAGTAATTTTGCAGCAAACAACTTCTTAACACTGATAATTCAAACAGACTTCTGAAATGTCAATCAATAACCAAAAAAAACCCAAACAGTGCTGATCCACTGCAATTAAAAATCTCAGGTAGAATAATTTAGTTGTTGGCTTCTGTTTGCACAGTTGGAAAAAGTTGCCATGACCTCCAACACCAGTGACATAAAGAGCTCTCACAGTAACACCATCTGATAATGTTTCCTTTGTAACCCCATTTCCTTCTCATGCTTTATTTCACAATCATTACAAACGCTGTTAATGACAACTAGCATTCTAGTAACTAATCTATTAGGCTTGAAGAAATGAAGTCTTGTCCAAAAAAGCTCTCTCATTCAAAACATAAAGTAAAAAAGTGTTACAGATTAAACCCTTGAGGGGTTTCCAAAAGTATTAACAGAATTTAGAAAAAAAAAAGAAAACACCAAGAAAAAACAAAACACAAAACCAACCAACCAAACAAAATCCCAACAAGCAAACACAAAAAAACACCACAGAGAAATGATGCAAAGCCTGTTGGTATGAGACATGTTTCCATGACATTTAAAGAAGTCGGTTAATAGTTTGTTTGGAGTTAAACACTTCCCTGCAGCATTTCCAGCCCAAACATCATGACATCATGGAAGTACCTGACAGCAAAGGAGTGAAAGTGATTGGAAACAAAAAGTGAAATTGCCTAATGCTTTTTACTGTTGGAGCAGCAAAGTGAATAAGCAACATAAACAATGGACAATTAGCAAAATTAGATAAGCAAATAAGCAATAAGCAAATTAGATTTAAATGCCCGGTAATAATATCTATTATTTACACCAGCATTTTTAAGGTTATGGCACTTACTAAATTAATCCAAATCCTTCTTTTTCTCTGCCTGGATATTTAAGCCCCTCACTGCCTACCCCACTCACTGGAATTTCTCTCTCCTGGATCACCAGCCCTTCAATCATCAATTTAAAAGCAGCTACTCATATTTTCCTGCTTGGCTGGCACTACAGCTATTACATCAGCCCCATCTCCCAATCTTTGGGGCCAGCTCCCTCCAACCACTTCAGGCCAGCATCCTTGCTCTCAAGGCACTTCTGCCGTTCCTCACATCTCCACTGCTCTTCACCCTTCGCTATTCATCATTCCTCAAAAGTCCTCATCTTTCGACTGCTTTTTCCTGCTCCCAAAACACCTCCCTGCCCTTTTCCAAGCCATTTTTTGTACATAGGATCTACTTCTGTTCCTCTTCTATCGTGCCCCTCGGTACCCATCCCTTCCACTCCTCACCTATAAAATCCACCCTTTGCCCAGTATCCACCTTAATAGCAATACCTGCAATAAAACCAGCAAATGGGTAGGGAGTGGAATACACGGGGGGAAGAAAAAAAAAAAAAAAAAAAAGCCATGCCCAGCTGTAAACAGTAATCCACTGCATGTATTTGGCTTCTTTCCTCCTTATTTTTCGCGGCAGGCGGCATTCGCTCTCCCCTACACGACCACTACCTCGCCACCCCGACCCCAGCCGCCCACTGCCACCCAGCATAACCCGGGTAGACCCATTTCTCAGTGACCCGTCCGACGAAGGCCTTCCCTCCGCGCAGCCTATTCGGGCTTAAAACGCCGCCGAGGTTTTTAACGTCACTATCCCGGAGCTTCCCCTTGCCTTCCTCCATTTAACCGCTCCGGCGGCTCGGTCCTTGCTGGGGGAACCCAGTTCGCTCCCCAGATTCGCCCTGCGCCGCCCGCAGGCGTGGGAAGTAGCGCCCCCGGCTCCATCCAAGGGCGGCAGGAGCCCGAGCGGGGGGTCACCGGCGATCGATCGCCTTCCTTAGGCAGGGGACCGACCAGCCGACCTCCCTCCTTCCCCAGGCGGGGGTTAAGAGGGGAGCTCCGCGTACCTGACTTCTCCACCAGCTCCCGCACATCCTTCTTCTCGGGCAGCCCCGAGTGCCCCAGTCCCCGGCACTCCAGGATGGTCCGCAGCTTCCTGAAGCTCAACGCCACCGGGTCCACCAGCTGCGTGGCGAGGAAGCCGCTCTCGTACCACGCCACGGCCTCGAACACCCTGGCCAGGACGAAGAGCGCCAGGAAGTAGAGCAGCAAACAGCACAGCTTCACCCACATCTTCCCGCCGGGGGCTGCCCGCCGCGGGGCCGGGGAACGCCGAGCCGGAGGCCGGGCTGCCGCGGGGCGGGGAGGGGAAAGAAGAGTAGGGTGTGGGGGGGGGCTGTCAGCGCCGCGGGGCCGCGGCCCCCCCGCCTCCCTCCCGCAGCTGTCCCCGCCCCGGCGGAGCCGCGGCCGCCGGCGGAGACATAACAAGTGACGTGTGCAGCCGGGGACGGCGGCGTGCGGGGCGGGGGCAACCGGCGCTGCCCCGCCGACCGGCACCGCCTTCCCAACCCCTCCCCA
>JANHGN010011756.1:0-29039 GCA_024605025.1 Megaceryle maxima | reverse complement strand
GAAAAGAAAAGAAAAGAAAAGAAAAGAAAAGAAAAGAAAAGAAAAGAAAAGAAAAGAAAAGAAAAGAGAAGAAAAGAAAAAAAAGAAAAGAAAGGAAAAAAGAAGCTGTCTTGGAACTGCATCTTCACTATTTCATTTGTGTTTGCATTGCTTAAAGAGATGGTTACAAAGACAGAGGAAACTAGCTGGGGTCTAAGGGAAATTCTCTTTGTTTTCAGTCTGGGCCAATCTGGGCTGCAAAGTGCCTTCTCCAGCTGCCAGACAGATGTGCTGTCTGCAAGACCAAGGGAGGATATATTACAGGGCTTTTGCAGGTACTTTCATATTTCTGCTGTGCAATGACGCCACACCTTACATGCTGTGTCCATGGGATGCAAATGCTTCTTTTAAGGATGCTGAGCCTCTGCAACATCCTTCACTTTCCCTCTCCATCTGAGAGTTGAAATAAATCCTTCAGGGCTGTTATTCAACTAATGACAACTGCCCAGAAAAGTGACTTCCAGTGAACTCTCAGTTTCTCAATAGATATCTGAAATAAAATTCAAGTGTAGTAGCTGAGATTATGCTGCTTGTGCATCCCTCTTTGTCCTCCTCCTTTAAAGGTGAACAATTTCAGTCAAAAAAATAAGAAATCATCTGTGCGTATCCTTTGTAGCCTATAGAGTAACTCCAGCTGTCCACACTCTTTTGTGTACACACTGTTGAAAGTGGACACGCTGCCCACCTGTCTGCTGCTGCCTGAAGGCATGAGATGTGTCAATACAAATGGTGTCAGCTCCATGCACTTTCCCTGCAGGGCTGAGGGTGGCTGGGCCATCTCCAGCCATGGCAATTCATCTGGCTTGTGGTTTTCTCCCTTATTCTCCAAAGGCTCTTTGGTCATCACCTCCTGGCCCCTCACTGAAGGAGATGGGTACCTTTATCAGTAGCAATCTCATCCACACTCCCAGGCCCTTCCTGCTTCCAGGAGACTGGTTTGCCTTTCTTATGGGACAAGAGTCGTCCCATGAAAAACAGTATCTGGGAACTAGAGGACTAGAGGAATTAACCTCTAGTTAATAACACTAGATATTTCCCATGGGCTGTAGACTGGTCATCTGTTAACCATCAGAAGAGAAGGTTCTGGAAAGAAATGTAAACTTCCCCAGTTCATGAAGTTTAGGTAATTACTTACCAAAATCATTATAAGTGATAGTGTGACAACCATCTTCCCCTCAAGCCAAAAGTCAGAAAAAGGTAGATAATATGGTAGCATGCTGCCCGCCCTTAGCTCAGTGGAATGGCCTTCACCACAGGGGACTGTGTTACAATTTGTTCACAAACCTTATAAACATTTCTATATATGCACAGATCATGAATTCATTACTTTGTTTTCAGGAATGTTCTGCTGCCATTTCCAAGTTATATAGATGTTCCTGGCCTTCTTTTTTCTTTTGCTAAGCTTCTTACATTCGGGCATTAGGCTTTTAATGACCTTCTTCAGGAGGCTTTATTTATTATTCCTTTATTAGTATGCTCAAATCCCAAATTTAATCTCTAAGATAGTTCATTTTATATGCAAACACAGTCATCCCTTTTGTTTTTCTCTTCAGACGGATCCTCATGCTTTTCACTCTTCTTTCCCTCTGTGTAGTTATGTTCCCCCATGAGCTCTTTCTCAGGAGCTTATTGTTTCCACAAAATCATTGTTTGGATGAAATCTGTCCCATCTGGATAGGCTTTTTGTACCTCAAAACGACATTTGCACATTACAAAAGAAAAAGCTTCCTTCTTTTTTTTCTTTATATGAGCTCTTCAGTCATTTAGTGAAGTCCTTATTTTGTCCTCTCCCTCTTTGCTCTGAATGAGTAGTATGTAATACTGCAGAGGTTACTTTTACAAAAGTCACCCTCACCCTTTGTCCTACAACTTATATTAGTTCATCTAATTTCTTGTCTGGCTGTAGTCTGAATTTGATGACCTTGGGGCATTGAAGTTTGGTGGTATTTTTTTTTTTTCATTCTCCTTTCCTATAATGTAATTTAGGAGGTACTACTTCTGTATTTGGTTTACTGGATCTTTCTTTAACTCTGAAGCCCCTTTGTATGGTCCTGTCAGGGTTCTTGAGTCAACCATCCACTACAGATGTGAACAAGACATTTGGTAACCAGCATTCATTCAGTCAGGAACATCAGTTTGCTACTTGTGCAAAAGACAAACAAAACGAAAGGCAACAGCTAAGACAACAATACACTGCTAATAAAAGGAGTTGCTTTTAGCACATACCATGCACTGCTAAAATACTGCTGTTCTTAAGTGAGTAACCTATTTTAATATAGGGGGTTTAACAGATATTAGGTACATGGGATTTTTAAATGGGAGATAAAAAAGGTGATGAGATCCTCAAGTGAACTTCATAGGCAGAAACACTGAACACCTTCTGTGCCCAAGTCCACTTCTTCCCACCAGAATCCTACAATGACCATGTTCTCATCTAGCCCAGCTGGAAGGAGAAAGTGATTGTCACTGAAAACCCCTGTCATTTGCCAAGGTGACAGTCTCTGCAGCCCTTAAGGCCAGGAGGAAAATTCCTGAAGTGAAGGGCTCTGAGCACTGAGGAAAGATTCTTATGTTGCTCCGGTCTCACTGGGTGTCTGATCTGGCATTAGCACTTTGATGATATATAAAATTACCAAATATATATATATTAAAAAAATATATATTAGCAAAGAAATTTGGAAGGAGTCATAGGCTAGTACCATCTCTTTCTGGCAGTATCTGTTAGGGAGTGGTTGGGAAAATACTGTAAATTTATAGATCTATAAATTCTCCTAACTTGGATGGGGGTTTCCATCAGCTTTATATCTGAATCTTTATGTCTGATTTGTCATGGCAAATTCATTATCTTTTCATGGACATGTAAGTGAATGCTTTTTAACTATGGAGTCTTTCTCATTCTGCAAAATCATTCCATGAAGGTCTGTATTGCAGCTTTAGGTGGCAAATCCTTTCATATCGTCAGAAGGTGCTCTTCTTCCTCTATCCAAGGACTCTGTATTGTCTTTCACTAACCTCAGACTGGTGCCTAATGCTTATTTAATCCAGGAAGAGAGTCGAGGAGTGAGTGCAGCAAAACCAGGGTAAGGTTGACAGTTATGGCCCCCATAATAGCCACAGAGGGAATGAGGCATATCTAGCTGACTGTTATACATAAAAAAATCTTCAGCCATCACAGATGATTTGTCTGCAATTCCACTCTCATTTTTCACTAGTAGTTGTTAGTGTTATTTGACATTCCATCTTCCAATTTGCTGTGGTAATGGACTCAAGGCTGACAAACAAAGTGATGAAATATTGCTTATCTTGGTTTTATTTCTTCTCTGAATAAAACCCTGGTGGACAAAAATGTCTTGTGCAGAAAACTGCTCAGTACTGATGCACTTCATGATGATTCTGCATTTCAGCTCTTCAGAGCTGATCTGATGGCCCAGGATTTTTCTATATTCCAGCAATAACAAATTTGCTAATTGACTTAGTATTTGGTTGTATGCATTGTGTTGAGAGAGGGTTTCCTGCTCTTCAGGAGGTTGATAGGTGTACACACATCTAAAAACTTGTGAGTCTCAAAGGTTCCTGAAACATTTATCCTTGTTTATTCATGCAAGTTATTGGTACTGGAACTTAAGATAGCATCACCTGATACTCTGGGCCCTGTCATCCATGTTGCTGGATGAGGATTGCAGAGTTAAGAAGTTCAGCTGCATAAAATAGTGGTGGAGATCCTGACTTTTCTGCTGCTTTATTGGGAGTAAGTCTGTAATTCTGTCTGAAAGCTTGAGTAACAATAGTCCAAATACAGCAAGACTTTGCAATATCATATTTCTGGGAAAGCTTTCTGAACAGTTATCACCCAGAAGCTTCCTCTAGAAGAGGCTTCCCTTGTAAAACTATGCTATGGAATCTACATTGGGGTACATGGAAAGTAAGGAGGTGATTGATGACAGCCAACATGGCTTCACGAAGGGCAAATTGTGCCTGACAAATTTGGTAGCCTTCTACAATGGGGTTACAGTGTTGGTGGCTAAGGGAAGAGCAACTGACATAATCTATCTGGACTTGTGCAAACCATTTGACACCATCCCACATAACAACTTTGTCTCTAAATTAGAGAGACATGGATTTGAGAGATGGACAACTCACTGGATAAGAAATTGGCTAGATGGTTGCACTCAGTTGTGGGCAACGGCTCAATGTCTAAGTGGTGATTGGTGGTGAGTGGTGTTCCTCAGGGGTTGGTACTGGGACTGGTGTTGGTTTAACCTCTTCATCAGTAACATGGACAGTGTGTTTGAGTGCACCCTCAGCAAGTTTACTGACAACACCAAGCTGTGTGGTGCAGTTGACACACTGGAAGGAAGAGATGTCATCCAGAGGGAATTAGACAGGTGTGAGAGATGGGCCTGTGCAAACCTCATGAAGTTCAACAACTCCAGGGTCCTGCAGATGGGTCAAGGAAATCCAAAGCACAGATACAGGCTGGGTGATAAGTGGATTGAGAACAGCCCAGTGGAGAAGGACCTGGAGGTGTTGGAGAATGAAAAGCTGAATGTGAGCCAGCAATATGCATTTGCAGCCCAGAAAGCCAATAACATCCTGAGCTTCAAGAGAAGTGTGGCCAGGAGGTCAAGGGAGGTGGTGATTCTTCCCCTCTGCTCTGCTCTTGAGAGACTCCACATGGAGTACTGTGTCCAACTCTGGAGTCCTCCGTACAGGAAAGACATGGAACTGTTGGAGCAGGTCCAGAGGCCACAAAGATGATCAGAGTGCTGGAGCACCTCTCCTCTGGGGACAGACTGAGTTGGGGTTGTTTAGCCTGGAGAAGAGAAAGCTTCAGAGAGACCCTTATAGCAGCCTTCCAGAACCTAAAAGGGGACTTACAGAAAAGCTGGGAAGGGACTTTTTACAAGGGTCTGTAGCGATAGGATGAGGGATAATAGCTTTAAACTGAAAAAGGGTAGATTTATATTACATAAAATTAAGAAATCCTTCATTGTAAGGGTGGTGAGGCATTGGAAAAGGTTGCCCAGAGAAGTTGTGAATGTCCCATCCCTGGAAATGTTCAAGTTCAGGTTGGATAGGGCTCTGAGCACCCTGATCTAGTGGGAGGTGTCCCTGCCTATGGTAGGGGAGCTGGAACTAGATGGTCTTTAAGGTCCCTTCCAACCCAAGCCATTCTATGATTCCATGAAAAGTTTGACAACATAGAGTATGTATTAATTTAGTTTTCTTGTAATTAAACTGCCTTGAATTACAAATTATAGACTTCTATTCTCTTTATATCTGGAAAATACCTAACTAGCTTTTCTTCTGCCATAATCCTTCCGCAGTAGCTAACCACTGAATAATGCTGCACATATGGTCTATATTGACATATCTTGAGCTTCACTTTTGCACCAAGTGATTAGGCCACAAAAAGCTGAATGTTTACAAACTTTGTATAAAAAGAGACAATATAGCGGAAAAAAAGAGGTCTTACCAGGCATTTTCATGTTTGTTCCTGAATTGGTTCTGGGAGGGTTTTTTTCAGGTTTTTGAATTTTTGTGGGTCTCTTACCAATGCTACATGTCCTTTTTTTTTTTTTTTTTTTGTGACTTTTTTGCTATATGTAGATCTGTGGAGATCTATGGGTTGTGAGAACACAGGCCCACCTTGTGTCAAGCAGAGAAATTGTGCTATGCTGTAGAGAAAGGGATTCCATGGGATGCAGGAAAGGAGTGACTTATTCTACTTTGTAATCTTTATGCCTGTACCTCTCAGAAGTATGTTTTAATTTGGTTTTATGTGGACCAGAAAAATTCAAGCATTACAATCAGTTCTATGAAATTGATGTAACTTCAGAAAAGTTGTACAAGGTAAATGGAAAGAATTTATAATGAAAAGATGGTTTATCCTTAATAGCTGAAGAGATATTAATTTTTGTTTAATTCTGTGAATTCATGTCTGATATGTCAGGGACAGAACTGTTATAGAAACATCTTCATGCAGATGATGACCATGTATTTTTACTGCCTACATTTGATAGCATATTTTTTGAAATGTTGAGAGTTAAAAATTGCATGACGCTCAGGTACAAAACCAAACATATCCAGTTCAGAGAGGCTTCTGAAGAGTTTTTAATTTTTTAGCATAGAACTTGCTCCCAGCATTTACAGCTACTTTAACTCAATTTAGTAGACACAATGTGTAAATTTACAACATACCGTCTCTGCACTGGCAAAGCTTAAAAGATTTCATCTGCCTATTTTTATCCAGACAGAAATACACAGTGCAGTTCTGTCCCTTTTAAATCAAATTATGATCTGGTGTCACCATCATATATAAGATCTGCTTTAATGTCAAAATGATTGACATTACATATTGTTAAGTTTTATTTTGTTTATTCATTTTTGCTTATAATCATGTGTTGATTTTGACTACTCAGTAAGATACCATTTCTCCTCATCTTCATCAAACATATTCCAAAAACTCTCAAGAAAATCTCCTGCAACTATTGTTGGATAACTCTATTTGGGCATCATCTGTTGGCAAAAACTCTGATGAGGTTGATGGGAATACTGGCTACTTCAGAGTTGTAAATTTAGCCATTGCATTGCCAAAAGTGAGAAATACTCAGAGTTTTTAGACATTCATTGATTAAATATTTCCTTAGGACAGAAATTCAGTCTCTGCAGGCTCCCAGTCTCTTACCAATAAAAAAATCTTCACTGTAACTAACAGGAGGTTGTCTGCTTAAGGGTTGTTCTTAGTTTGACAGCTCAGGAAGGAAGCAGCTGAGATATGCAGTAGCCTGCCCCACTGTTTCAGACTAAGCTCCACAACAGCTCTTGCCCCAGGGTGGAGCAAGAGCTGAAGTACTGAGGGCAGGGAGGCAGGAGGCTTAGTTCACCTCTGGAGACAGGTCCTGTGCCTGCACTGGAGGAGCTTCTGATCTAGTTGATGATGGTTACCATTCATTATGGAAAACTTACCACCTGTGGAATGACAGAAGTGAACTGAGAGGGCTACATGGGGAGTGGTCAGAAAAGGGATAACTTGGTGCAGCAATGGTGTAGAAATTGCAAACACACACAAAAATTTAGATGTGTGAAAAAAAGTGGAAGCAGGGCAAAAGTCCATGAGGAGCATAAAATATAGGTACATATAAGAATGCAAAGAGGACTTTTTCCAGGTTGCTAAGTTCCATGAGAGAAAAATAAACATAATAATTATAGTAATATTACAGTATATTACAAAATATTTCAGCCACAATAAATGCTCAAAAATACCTGGTCAACTGGCATGGACAAATGTTTGGAAAAAGGATGAAAGATTTACTTAGTTATTTGCACCCCTAGGCAGGTGTCAAACATACTCACAGTTCTTTTGTTCTCCCTGCACATAACACTGATTTGACAAACAGTATTAGTGAGCTCTGCGGTCTTCTTCTCAGTGATACCTGTTCTCACTCTGTCTCCAAAGGCTCTGTGCCTACTGGAAGCAAAATGCTTTTAGAGACTGGAGAGGCATTATACCAGATGCTCAGTCCCATGGTGCAAAATATGCCTCAAAAAATGCTAAGAAAAAGTTAGTTCCCCACTAAATTTTCAAATCAAGAGCTGAAAGCAAATTGTGTGCATAGTTGTAATTTTCCACTGCAAATTTGTTTGCTTTTCAATTTTGTCCACACAGAGAACAAGTTTGAAGCTGTTGCAATCAATTGGTTTATATTCATAATGTAAACCCCTAAATCTTTATATAATAGTAGTAATAATAATAAAAATAATAATAATAAAAAAAGGCAAGCATCAGATTGGAAATAAAGGAAATAAAACTGTTCTGTTTCTTCTAGACTTAGGGATTTCTAACACTTGGTATGTAGCTTTAATTAACAGTGACTAATCTTCATAAGCACTGCTTCACCTAAAATGGGAAGTTTGATTATTGCTTGGGAAGGATTTTCAGGAAAAAATCTAAGGATCCATCTTGGGGCATTTTACCTTGAATCACACCTAGTCTTTCTTAGTTATATATCTAAACTCCCCCAGCTTGAATAAATTCTGATCAAGACTTTCAATCTTGTGAAAGGATCATCTCTAATATGCTTAGAAATCAGGATGCAATAGAAGCAGTGTATCTATTCTTGTTTTCAGAGAGAGTTCTTGGTTTTCTTAGGCTTTAACTGCAAGGCAATTTGTCCCAACTCTAGCTACTGATGGTCAAATTCTGTTTTTTCTCAATTTCTGCAAAATTCCAGGTGTTCAAATCACATGAAGCAGGTTCCCACAGATGCCATAAAATGTTTCTGTTTCCCACCGTGTTTCTAATCCCTTCAATTAAACTGGATTCATTGCATTTTGCCAGGGTGCAGCTTGGCAAAGCTAATTGCAAACTCCAAAAAGAAAAGAGACAAAAATGCAAGTGATGCAGAAAGATGAGGATGCTTTTAAATTGTATCTCTCAGAGCAAAAAGAAGAGAGAGAATACAAAATGAAAGGCCAAGAGGACATAGTCGTGATCACAGGTTTACCTTGCTTTATTTTCATGGAAAAATGCAGCCCTGTTCATTGCACTGAAAGCTAAAGACTTGGAGGGAAGCTGGGTTTTTTTCATTTAAATATGATTTTATGAAAAATACAAAGCATATGAAATGGACAGAGATCTGTGAAGACTTACCAATCTGATTTCTGATTCACTTTTTTTTTTTCACCTGAAGGGAAGGAGTTTGCCTAATAAAGTTGGAAACAGTCCAAAACAACAGAGATTGCTTCTTAGATATGTACTCATATCTAAGAACTATAATATCTTGTCTGCTCATGCCTGGTAGAAATCGGGGGACAGATATCACATATCTTGCTATTACATGTGCATAATTTACCTTAGGAAAGATAAGAATGGATGAAAATAATTTTTATCTGCACATGGCAACAGAAACCCTTGCATCCACCCTGCCAATGCAATTTACAGAGTGATAATAAAATTTTGCTTCTTTGGGGAGGGAGAGGAGTCAGCAAGTCAGAAATGCTTGAGCGATTAGAAGTGATCCTCACTTCTAATCAGAAGAATTTATACTCTCTAGACCTTAGCATGGAGCCAGCTAGATAATTTGATGCTATCTGTGAAGAATATTAGAAGAAGGGTGTGAACATGAAATGTGCACTGAGGAATCTTAAAACTGCCTTTCCACTGTGTGGTACTGGGTGTAGCTTTTGACATATAGCAGAGATATATTAGGGCTTCCCAAATGTTGCTACCTAATAATAGGTCTGGAATGGGTGTTACAATGAACACTTGCCAGAGTATGAGTTATTGTGGCTATGTCTGATCTTGATTCCAGCTGTGGGGGAAGGAAGGAAAGTAGGTCAGTGACAGACAGCTCAGATGTATATGACATACTCAAAAAGGATGAGAGCATCTTTCTGAGAGCACCCTTTGCACACATATTAGTACAACCTGATATGCTTTTTGTGGACTCATAGAATAATTTATATTAAAAGGGATCTTTGCAGGTCCTCTGTCCTAATCTCCTGCTCAAAGCAGAGCAACTGATCAGGTTTGCTCGATGGAAATCTAAGAGGCCATTTCCAACACAAATGATTGCAAGTACTGCTGAAAGTCTGGTTGGTTGGTCTTTCAGTATTAATGCAACTTCTTGGAATTAATTTTACTGGATTATGAAGTGCTGTGAGATGAATGTTCAGCATTTAGATACCTTTGGCATGGACTAGTTCTCCTAAAAATCCTGTAGTTATGAAAGCCTGTTTTGACCAAGCTGACACATGGCAATAGAGGTGTAAAGCTAAGGCTAACAGTGTAACCTTAATTTTCCTGTCAGGACAAGGAAACATGTACTCATTGGTTTTCAGAATATCAGATTTTCTTAGTTTCCATGGTTTTTATCAGGTCACATGCACATTAACCCTATGTTCAAGCACTCTGAGTTCTGATTTGATAGGATTTTGTGCATACCGAAAAATGAAAAATATATACATAGAGGACTGGATTCCTCAGTTTTAGAAACTTGTTTTCAAGTACACTTATATTCCAGTTTAAGGGAAGGATGAGAAAGGTGCTGCTTCTATTATTGAATCAATTTACCTAGCTAACACTTGAATTCAAAGAATTTACAAATAAAGTGATCAAAAGTTTAATTTCAACGTCTATTTTACTCATAGTTACTCACAGAACATGTAAATGTGACCTGACAGCAGATGTAAAATCCTGATCACACATAAGTGGTTGTAGGAGAGGGGAAGCAAGCATGCATAAGTGAAGTAAGAAAGAGCGACAGACAGGCTTTCAGTCCTTACATCTGAATGGGTATTGAAATACAGGCCCTGAACCTTGTTTTATGCTTTTTTCCTGGTTTCAGATGGGATAGAGTTAATTTTCTTCCCAGTAGCAGGTACAGTGCCGTGTTTTGATTTAAAATAATAATAATGTTGGTAATGTTGATAAACACTGATGTTTTAGTTGCTGTGCAGTGCTCACACTAAGCCAAAGACTTTTCAGCTTCTCATACAGCCCTGCCAGCAGAGGGTGGGGGTACAAAAGAAGCTGAGAGGGGACACAGCCAAGACAGCTGTCCCAAACTGGCCAAGGGGATATTCCATACCATGTGACATCATGTTCAGAGTATAAACTAGGGGGAAAGCTGACCAGGGGGCTGCTGCTTGGGAACTGGCTGGTCATCAGTCAGTGTGTGGTGAGCAGTTGTATTGTGCATCACTTGTTATATACATTCTCTTACTATTTTCCCTTAATTTTCTGTCCTATTAAACTGTCTTTATCTCAACCTGTGACTTTTACCTTTTTTCTAATTCCCTCTTCGATCCCACTGGGGCAGAGTGAGCAAATGGCTGTCCGGTATTTGGTTGCCTGCCGGGTTAAACTACAACAGCTTTACACCTACCATTGACCTTTCCTCACCTTCACGTGTTTTATCTGTCTGGTGTTAGTGCCTCTGTCGAGTGATATCAATCTTTGTTTAACAGATCCTGCTCACAGTTTTTATCTGCCTTCATGGCCAATGTACGACATCGCCCTGGCTCTGACTGCTTGGGAACATGAGCTGCTGCAGGGCACATTTCTCTTCGTGGCTGGATTCCCATTTACCACTCAGGTCTCCAGCAGCAGTCTGGAGGGGAGACCCTGGTGGCCCACGTGGTCTATGACAAATATTTTGTGCAAAGAAACTCTAAAACATCAGCTGATATTATCCTGCATGTGTTTTTTTCAGGATACATAAAAGCCATGGACAGGATTACTACATACCAAAAGGAATTTTTTTTTTTTTCTTCCTTTTCCTACAAATATATTATCTAGTGTCCTCAGAATAATCTAGACGTGCTTTCTGGGAAACACACTGACTTAAGCACACCTCTTTCATATGCTTTTGCTTAGCATGTTCTGAGAGAAAGTCAAATTTCTTGGAAAAGATCCTTCCACTTGGTGCATGCCCTCATTCAGAAATTCAAAGTCTGTGAGCAAATATAATAGAAAAAGTAGTCTTTATAAGGGGTTGCACAATATATAGTAGACTTCTAATTTGTTTAACAAGAAGGGGGTTATTTTTCATTCTAGTGTCATCCTTGCTTTCTGCATTAAAGCTCCAACGTACAGGGTGAATAATTATATTCTACAAATAATCGCGTGATGATTTATCCTACAAAATATCCATAAAGCAGAGTTGAGTCAAAGAGGAGCCCAAGCCTCCTGTGGTTCTTTACCATAAATGTGGCACTAATTTGACCTCCTTTCATCCTTTGGGATGAAATGATAAAGTGACCTTGACACTGATTGTATGAGGGTCTGTGCTATTCTGCTCAAGTTACACCCATGAATATATTTGGGAGATAGCTAAGACTGCATCACTCAATGGGAAATGTGTTAGGGCAGAGACTGAGGCACCTGTAGTACGTTCCTAGTGCTGTGCATGGGCCAGAACCTAAGACCGATAGAGCAGGAAGGTTGATGGGCAGAGTGTTTATTCTCTACTTCTCTGCTCAGGTGTTAGGGAAAACTGAACTTTTGTCTTGTGACAAAATGTTTGCAAAGCTGGTAAAACTTGGAAAGGCACAGGTGTGTGGTTGCCATAGGCACACTGGTCCTCTCTGTGTACTTCTCTCCATTTCCATTTCTCTTTTCATCCCTCTCTGTGCTGTCTTTCTACATAAACATCTACATATGTCAGGGACCTCTAAAAGGTTAAAGCAGTCTATGATGTGTTTATTCCACCTGTCAGTGCTACTTGAAATGTAAGGTTTGATGCTTCCAGGTACTGAATCATACTCTCTCCAAATGGCCCAGGGAGGAAAGGGACTCTGTATCTGAGGAGGGGGTTAAGCAAAAGTCTTTGACTAAAAAACTTTGAAACAATCAAGCAGAACAATATAACCAAGGACTCTCCTATAGGCAGGAAACCATGTTAGCTTCATATAAACTGTAACTACTATTCACTTATTTAATTTTCCTTCCTTTTTTCACCCTGCAACCTTTTCAAGGTTTGGTTTAATTGGTAGAAGACAAACATAAAAGAAGTGATTTCACAACATAAGAGCTGAAATACCTAAATGCAGTGTTATACACATAACAGAGAACCACAGTTGAAGGGACTGACTAGGAATATTAAAAGCATATTTCTCTTAGGAGGATTTTGAAAAAGGTGTAGCAAGTGTGATGTGTGGTCCTTACTGTAATAATACCACTGTGAAGCCAGACTCAATGCAGTAATAGTGTTACTCTGTCCTGAAAATTCTCACATAAGTTTGCCAGGCCATTTTTTTTATTTTTGCCACACAACATTCCATGAAATCATTGGCATAAGTATCCCAGCATTTTCTGTGGGACTTCAGTCTTCATTAAAAATATATAACAAGGTTAATTACAGAATGGTAAGCTTTGAAAATATATATATATGGCATGGAATATCTATGGAATATATATGATTAGGGGACTAGAACATCTCTCTTACCAGGAAAGGCTGAGAGACCTGGGGCTGTTTAGTCCGGAGAAGAGAAGACTAAAAGGGTATCTTATCAGTGCTTGTAAATATCTAAAGGTCAGAAGTCAAGAAGATGAGGCCAGACTCTTTTCAGTGGTGCCCATTGATAGGGCAAGGTGCAAAGGGCACAAACTGGAACTCAGGATGTTCCAATTAAACATCAGAAAAAGCTTCCATACTGTGAGGGTGATGGAGCACTGGAACAGGCTGCCCAGAGAGGTTGTGGAGTCTCCTTCTCTAAAGACTTTCAAAACATTTCTGGGTATGATCCTGTGCAACATGATCTAGATGACCCTGCTTTAGTAGGGAGGTTGGGTTAAACTAGATGATTTCCATAGGTCCCTTCCAATGCCTACCATTCTGTGATGTCTTCAGCTAGTTTTGGTCACCTGCCAGGTTGTGTCCCCTCCCAGCCCATCCCCAATCTGTTCACAGGGGGAGTGAGTAGAGTAAGGAAAAGAGAAGGCCCTGATGCTGTGCACTGTTCAGCAACAGGTAAAACATTGGTGTGTTATCAGCATTATTTTGGTCACAAAGCATGGTACAAGCTGCTGTGAAGAAAATAATTTAGTTTAGACCTATTACAATCCACTATTTTAGGAGAAGGTTAATCCAGGACTGCTGATAGGAAATCTTATCAATGATTTCAACAAAATTTAGTACCTGCTTGTTATTCTTTTTCATTTGTATAGCTTCTCTGATCTGCAGGAAAGAATTTAAATAAAAGGCAAAGTAAACCCTCATCCTCCTGGGAAAAAAGGTTCCTGCTGATTTCCTACTGATTTACTTCAAAGCAAGAGTTTCAGGAACAGCTACAGCACTGAGTATTATGAACCACGAGCGTACCTAATGTTATTCAACATAAAGTGTGTCACAAGAAAGTAATCTAGGAATATCAGTCACTGCTGTGCTGGTTGAGGGGAGTCAGACAATTGCTTAGTGCAAGACATCACTCTCTGAACAAGTTGCAGGGAGGCTCAGAAGTGAACATGTTGCTCCCAGCTCTGCTTGCTGGCATGATTAAACATGAGCTGGCACTGCTGTTGTTTGGTGCCTTTGGGTCATATTCCACTGGAAATTCAGAACCTTTTGGCAGTGTGCTTGAGTTTGGAGTGGCACCTGCATTTCCTGTTATTTGCCAAGGTGAAGGTTGTGTTTGCAGAGTCTTACCTTGACCTTCACTCAAAACAAGACTGCCTGGTTTATGAACAGGTGGGTTCTGTGTTGGTTGTTTTTAAGTTGTGTGGGGTCTTATTCTGGGAGCCATTTCCCAGAATCTTTGCTTAAGCCATTGTTGAAGGGTTTTAAAGGATAGAGGTGGGATGGAGGAGAAATATTAATATTTCTCAGAAACAGTGGCTTTGATTTTATCAATCCACATTTGAGCCTCTGTGTGTGTACAAAATAATGTATGATATAGATGATTCTGCATAGTCAGTAGGGTGTTGTGATTGAGAGATTTGTTCCCTATGGTACTATGGTCAAGGGAACTGCTCATGGATCCATTAGGGAACTAAATGATGGTGGATTTGATGCGTTTTGGCACATGATCTAAGTTCATAGCCTTCTCCCTTGAAACTGCTTGTCCTGCTCAGGAACTCTTGTTCACCATCCTCCTCAGACATGAATAACCTTTTTGGTATTATGAAACAGAAAATGGACATTCTCCTTGGCTCAAAGCTGAGAACCTGCTTTAATCAGTTAGGGCTGAAACAGGGACTTGCAAAGCCATTTGTGAGAACATCCTGTGGGAGTGGGGAATTTTCATGCCAGCCATGTGAAAATGCATGGGTTTTCTTTTTAATTTCAGTATATTGTATATTTTCAGTATATTTTGGACTCTGCAATAAACACTGACTGGGGGAACAATACACAAACTAATGACCTATGATGAAACCACAGATGTTTCTCTGCGTGGCATCCTTTAAAACTCATTCTTTTTGGTATCAATTTTGGCAGTTAAAAGTAGTAATTATACCACAGAGAAGCCTGAGCTTTAGAGGGTATCCCCAAAAGGAGCAAACCTGATCAAGGAACCTGAATTCTTCATACCTGTCAAGAGGCTGCACTAACTGCATTTACATGTCTATGACCTCCCCCATTCTTCACAGGCTAAGAAACCTACAGCTAAGCATGCTCATAAAAAAAAAAAAAGAAAAAATCTTCAAGGATCTGTTTCTCTTAGCAAGGAGAGAGATGTTATTTACTGCTTTTAAATTTAAAAACAAAAACAAAAACAAAAAACCCAAACAAACCAAAAAATGTTTTCCTTATATATATACACAGTAAGGGATTGTTATCTCTCTTTTTAAAGAGCATAGACAATCTTTATGGTACTTAAAAGTGTTTACTTTAGTAGACAGCTTCAGTATTAATAGACCTTTCAAGGACTACCATGGCAAGATTTCTGTTACCATGCAAGTAGCATGTGAGATGCCAGAAGCAGATGTGGAAGTTGCAGAAAAGAATCGATGTTTAGTAGAGAAGGTAGAAAAAGGCAGCGATGAGAATAAATGGGAAGAAAAATTGTCTCAACAAATGCTTGCCAAGAGCCTAATTTTTGTAGTGTGGACCAAAATTGCTGATGATATTTCCTGTAATGAAGTTTCTCCAGATTTGCTCAAAGTCACCATCTGCACTCTGATTCATCCACTTTATTCCTGGACTGTATGTCTAAGACAGACCTCCACATCTGCAGGATCCTGGCATCCTCCTGAAAAATGTTCCTTCTAGGAAGGGCTGGGGCAGATGGGTCCATACAGATCTGGGCTATACACTTACCACTGTAACAGCAAATCCCTGACTGAGAAAAATCAGCTTTCTCTCCAGGTTCTTCCCCCTCTTTTTTCCCTCTTTTTTCCCTCTTTTTTTTCTTTTTCCTTCATTTTTCCTTATTTTTTCTCTAACATTAAATGTTGTCTAAACCTTTTTTCCTGGATGCTTAAAACAGTGGTTACGTCTCATCTCTCTTTTTTTCTTTCCTGGCTGGCTGTATAGGTGATGCAAGTCAGCATAGTTCTATTGAAATCAGAGGGGCTATCCTGACTTCCAGCAAACAAGGAGGATCTGGAACTTAAAATGTGTATTTAGAATAGTGCTGTACAGAAAGCAGCTGCAATTAATGAGGCAAGAATTGCAGCTAGAGATTTCAGAAGTGTATTTATGAGCCTTAGAGCCACATTTCTCATTTCTAGATGTGGCAGATGTAGCCGCCCTATCAAAGACCTGACAACTACCGGTCTTGCCAAAGACGCGATAAAGATCAGGGCTTCACGGCAATTAAAACTCGATTACTGTGTTTCGGCCCTTAGCCTGCCGTTGTCGTCTGCTTGCCTCCGGCTAATTGCAGTGACCACAGTTCAGATTCGACTAAGGTATAGATGGAGCCCCAGGAGAAAGTCTATTTTGAGTCGGTTCTGTCCAAGCAAGTGGGTTTGCAGTCGGGGACCCTCCCCTTGGCTCGGGACACCGCCCAAGGAAACTTCTTAGGGGTGCGTGAGCCCTCCCCGTTTGGTGAGTGATTATTTCTCCTGGATATAATCTTGAGTGAGCCCTTGTCCCCTTCTGGGTGAGTGACCCACTTTGTGAGTACCCTTGTGGGAGAGGTTTTCCTTGTGATGAATGAGCGTGTGCACGTTTTGGTTCATCTGTCTGAGGAATACTCCTAAAATTTAGGAATTAGTTGTGTAGTAGTAGTAGTATACTCCCACCTCACACTCGAATTTGTAATTTACTTTGGTCTGTCAGTGCCGGGTAATTTATATTGCAATAAATCTGCATTTTGTGTAGCTACTGCTGTGTTGTGGGTGCCTCTGCGACACCAGAAAAATAATATCTGTTCTGTCACTTATTAATCTAATTATTCTCTATTTCGGGAGAATTAGCAAGTCACTGCATTTAGAAACTGCTGCATTAGTGTTTTGTAAAGTTGAAAACCAAATTGTTCATTGTATTTGTCTTTTGAAAAGATCCTATTACCTGTCCTTCTCTACAGACAATCATTGATCCATCAGTGTGAATAATTTGTTTTGCTCTGGAAAATTTCAGCCTCTGCTAGGATTGACTAAGAGGAATTGTTGTTTCAGCAATAATCTCTATTGATGTGATATGTATTAAGTAGTAAGTGGCTGCTGAAATTGATTAATTGTCGAAGTGGAGATGAGATTTTTAAGGCAATTTCAAATTCTGTACATTGCACTCACATTTTTCTTATTAAACATCCCCTTGTTGTGGGGGATGAATATAATTTTTTTTCTTTTTTTTTTTTATCAGACTTCTTGTGTCATACATTATTTTCTAAACATTTGGGATGTTTGAAAACCCCTGATATAATCAGGTCTATTTCCAAGCCTTCACTGAGGAAGGAGAAAAGGATAACCTTGTCTTTTAAAACATATTTGTCTGTGTTTTCTTATGTGACAGATTACTTTTTTTCACCTCACAATATACAGGACTAGGAGAATTGCCACAGCAGGTTAGACCCAAGGTTGATGAAGGCCAGTCTTCTGCAGCTGGCAGCAGACAGCACCAGCTGCTTCAAAGGAAGAGACAAGAAGTTTCACAGCTAGTGGAAATTTGAGAATTAACCTTTGAGAAATTTTATCCCAGTTTCCATGGGTGGAAAATTCATTTACGCCTGGAGGTGGGAGAGTTTATAGCTCTTCCTTTTCTTCTCCTTTTCTTTTTTTTTCTTTTGGGTTTGCTACTATAATTCTGATCATTCTTGACACTTGTATAAAACCTTGGACCTCTTTGATTCCTGTGGAGCTCTTGGCCTTAATGATACATCATGCTAAAACCACACAAATTGAAATTGGTGTGAAATATTGTGTCCTTGAATCAGTACAATTTAGGTCCCCTTTCAGTCTCAGCAAGTCTATTGTCTTTCTAACCGTTTGTGTTATTGGTGCCTGATTAGTTGGAAGCTTTAGGCCACAATGGTTTGATGTTTGCTGTTGTTACCCTTTTCCTTTTTTTAACTCTTGTGTCCTTGAAGGGCAGGTTCTTCAAAGCAGGTTCATCTTAATGCAGGTTTTATACAACACTCGGTTCACTGTGGACATCAATTACTTGCAAAAGAAAAATATGCACTAATATCTAGTTTAAGTTAATTCTTGGGGAGATGAACACTATTTGCATATTCTGGCCCTTGTTTGACTAACCATGAGTAGAACAACAACAAAAAGAGAACAGAATTAATATCTCTGTCTGTGAAATATGTTTTAATGTTATATCAAGGTACAAGGTCTTCTGATCCAACAAAGACTTGAGGTACCTGGAGAAGTTGTGAGGTTGAGGCATTTTCATGGCCCTGTGTCTTGCTTTACGCTCCTGTTCCCCACATTTGTCAGGGTTTCTTATCTGTAATAATGAGTATTTTTTGCTGGCCTTCCCTGACATCTTCTAGAGCTGCTCCCGCTGTTCACACTATGTAAGGTGAGAATGGGGCACACAGAAGTGCTGTGTTGGTTGGAGAACATGAGCTTCTTCCCTTCTGTCCCTTATAGTTAATCTCTGAACTTTCCAAATTTAAGGACTCTATAGCTTTGAAGAACCGCTGAACTTGTCATCAACTTCTACTTTCACTCAAAGCCCTTCTGATGAATTTGACTTAAAAGCAGTAGGCTTCACGTGAAGACAAAACTGAGTCTGTCTTTATCTAATCTCCTTCAAAGAGATAATAGACAATAGACAGAGACTGCATAGAAAAGCATGTTTTTCCTTAACTTTGTTTAAATCCTGATCAGCAGGAGTGGAGCTGGGAATATCTGCTGGAAAAAAAAAAGGCCAGCTCAGCACTAAGTGAAGCATTTTACTGTTCTAATTTGCTATTTCTCTTCGTGAAGAGATACGTTTTGATTGTAGCGTGGTGCTTTCCTAGAGAGGCATTTTATGAGGAGGCTACAGCAGATGGAGCAAGCTATAGGTGATAAAGACCAATCTCCAAATCTGATGAAAACTTCAGTTTACATAATATGGCCACTATAAATTCAATGCTCAACTCTGTCCTTCTGAATAAATGTCTGACCACTACTACAGAAACCTGTATCCTGAAGCAGCTTCTTTTTATGCAGAGACTTTATGTAACTTCTACAGCACAGTGTGTCACTGTGTTTAGTTTTTCTGCAGTCCTAATTGTCAGGTGAATGTGACATGGGTAAACATGCACAATATATGTCATATCTGCCTTTGTGTGTGGAGGGGAGCGATACAGGTATGTCTAACTGCACTTGTGAATTTGCGTGTGAGATTAGAGTACAATCAGGACAACTAAGTTCTAGTTGCTATTCAAAGCCAGGTCTGAGGCTGCTTAAAATTCAAGGTAAATCAGTGTTAGAATTTTCACTCCATCTGATCCAATGGGAGTTTGAGTAGGGTCACAGTTCTGTACAAATGAAGAAACTGAGATTGGTTTCATTCACTGTCAGTAGCACAGCAGTGTTTTCTACCAACTTAAATCAGACTGGGTGACACTGCTCTCAAACGTGACCTTTTTGGTTTCTAAAACAAGTGGAGTTTTTGGTTGTGCCATAGTTCCCTGTTTTCAGAGTGCTACTTGGTTGAACAATAGCCATTTTGGTGTCAGTTTATCAAGCCTTCACAGACCTGTGCTAATCATTTTTTGTCAGAAAGTAACATATTTCTTTTCAGCCCAGGTAAATAATTTGATTGGAAAAAAAAAAAAAATCATTCTATTTCCATAGTTTATCTGCATAATATTTATCATCAGCACACAGCAGTGGTATCTCAGGAGATCTCAGATGCAGAACTTGTGATAACAAAATAATTTTCTCATTTTCTTCTTAGTTACCTTTAATTTTTTAATTTTTTTTCCCATTATCCAATGCTTTCTGTGGACATACCTATATGTCTCTGAGCACGCTGATCTGGGTGGAGATACCTGTACTAGAAGTACTTTCTGTTCAGGCAGAAACTTATGGGAAACTTGGGCACCAGTCAATTCTTCCAGCACTTCAGCAAAATAGCAATTACAGATGGCAGCACAGGGAAGCATAGGTGAGGCCATCACTCCCAAGGAGAGGGGAAATATTTTGATGGGGATCATGAATATTTTCAACCTCTTGTATGATGACATGACTCTGCCCTTCAAGTGTGGACTTGAATGTTCAGGCAATGGGTGCAATTTCAGATGAATCAGGTGATGGGATTAGTCTCATTAACTTTCACAGTAGAGTATCTTGCTCACAGTCCATTAGATCTTGCTAGGTCTAGAGAAACTGAAAAGAGACAAATAGTGCTTTCAGAGAGGGGAAACGATGTATAAATGTTGACTAGGAAAATTCCTATATCCCAGGCCTATTTCACTTCTGTCTTTCCTGCCTGTTTTATACTGCTAAGGTCCTGTTCAGTGCTTTATCAGTCTCCTTGGCAGAGCTCTGCCAGTTGTGGTTATCTGATTCTGCTTCATTTTTTTATGCTCATATCATTGTTTTATTGGCTTCGACAGTTGACTACAAGCCATGCAGGGAGACTGTCAACAGTAGAATATCACATTACTGAAGTGAACAATGATTTGGCTCCTGTACATTTTGATGCTATTTGCTGAACTAAACAGAAAATCCTGAGATATTTCCCAGGAGAAGACAATTTTTCACTTGGATATGGTCCTGCTATCAACAGGCAACTGGCCGTTGCTAAAATAATGCCCTCAACAGCATATAAACTCACATAAAGCACAAGTTAAGGATGTGTGAAGCAGCTGGAATATGGCATAGCTTAATCTACTTTATACGCCAGATCCCAGTCTGGCTCTGCTGATAGAAGGAAACATAACCATAAAGGGAACATTACAGACAGGTTTTGGGGGCCTTGAATTAATAACAGGCTAAAGGTGTACCTAACAACAATTAACCCCAAACAGTATTCTAAGCATTATTCCCTTACAAATTTTCCATGGGACTTATGATCCAAAAGGCCTTTGCATCAAAACTAAAAATATTTGTATTCAGTCTCAGCTTTTGACTACAAAACTGAGCTGAACAAAGAGCTATAAAGCTTAACTGGAGCAGCCCTCCCTAATTTAAATATTATTTATTGGTGTAAACTTTCTTAATTTCATGACTGGATGAAAAACAGTCTCACTTTTTAAAGAGAGGGACCCACCTGCTAACCAGAAATCAACACAATGCATTAACCTGACATTGATTTTCATATATTTAATCAGCCATATTTTTATCATGAGAATAAGCTGGTACTGTACATGACATTAAATATCACCTCTTGAATAGAATAGGTAGTGAGGTGTGGAAACCAATAACAATTTCATTCATTTGATTGGTGCAAGATCAATTTATTGTATTGACAGAAACATGAAGAAACAGGCTGCAGGGTGGTGAAAGGGTAGTCAGGTAGACTGTTGATAGAATATCTAAATAGAAATAATGGGATAAGTTAAACACAGAGATCCTCATAACATGAACATCTTACACTGTAAAACAGTCTCCCTTAGGATATGAAGGAACAGATAGATTATTAAAAGAATAATTTAAATTAAGAAAAAAATGTTGGAAAATATACTGTAGGAAATAATCCTGGAGACAGCCTAGTAGATATCACTCTTCATTTTCTGATTACCTGTATTCATGGTTTTTTTACTGATGTTCAAAAAGTGGAAGTGAGGCAAATGGAGGTTGTGTCTTTCATTTGCTGATCTTCACAAGATGGAAAAAATGAGGTTTGATTTTTTTTTAAATGACATTACTTAAGTGAAGAACACTGACCTTTTCTTTAAAAAGCAGAACAAGAGACACATTTATAAACTGAAATGGCAAGGAATTGTCAGCATGTGAGCTTAAAGTCAGGTAAGAAGATCAAACATTGAATTCCAGTGCTATGACAGGAAGACCTCTCAGACACCTCTAGCAGTAATGTATTTTTAATCAAGGAGGAACAGTTTTTCTCTTATACAAGTACTTGGAATTTCTAATTGATTTTGTGTAATATTTATTACAATCTTGGCTAAGGAACTTGCTTTGTCATCCTTTTTATTGTCTCCCTACTCTCAAGTATTCGGAGGCAATTTCTTTTTTCTTTTGGATGCTTTGGGTTTCTTTCTCCATTAAATATTACAGCTCTCTGGAGATGTGGAGTCATCTATGCATGTGAACAAAATAAATTATACTACTTCTCACTTAATAGTCTGTTATGCTGCTAGAATGGTCTACATGGTAAGAATATACTTTATAATTGAGCCATTCAGGTTTTTAGTGATTTAAATGTAAGAGGATGTTTTTGCTCCTGAAATAAATGGAATAGTTATTAACCTCAGTTAGGACAGGTTCAGACCTTAAGTCAGGAAAGAGACTTAATGTTCTCTGTTCTCCCATCACTTTGTAGGAGACTTCAAATTGCTTTGATGAAAGTTCCCATTTTCCGTTGACTCCAATAGGTCAAGCCCAACAGAAAAATAAAAAAAGGGAGTGAGAAACGACCCAAGTAGATTCCCCTTATTCACTTGGAGATAAGGATAGTTTTTTTCAATCAACTCAATAGCTGTCTTACAATCTTTATGCTGTGGTTGCTCAGTATACTGTTATATAGCAAGAGGGGAAAACAGTCCAAGACTGCAGTAGGAGCTTTAGTCCAGAGGGTGAAATGAGTCCACAGGATCTCTGAGGACAGTGAGTTCTGCTTATTAGCAACTTGCAACTTTGCAATTCATGGGAACTAATTCCAGGTTATGTAGATTCAGTATCTCAATGACCTAATTGATTTTGCTTATAGGACCAGTGTCATGGTTCAGGGTCAGGGCAGCCTGCTAGACCCATAACAGATGCTCTCTGTTAACCCCCCTCCATCTCCAAAGGGGAAGAGAAAGGTAGTAAGGGAGACCGACTTAGTGATTAGAAAAGGAAACTAGAACAGATTTAATGAAAATGAAGCTAATGATAATAAAAATGGAATAGATACAAAACCAGTATCAAACCCACCCCCTCAATGGTAATTACATAACCATCACCACTGATGCTGTGGAACAGGCATTGGGCAAGTCCCAGACTGGTTCCAGCAGCAAATGGAAACTGTGTTCAGGGGCTGGGTTCTGGTACTGGATTCAGGAACACACAGATCAGGATCAAAGGCAGAATGGACAGTCTTCCCTGGATGCCAGCCAGTGAAGAAGTGAGGAAGAAGCTGGAATAGCCGAGCTGAGTGGTGCTTGATCCTCATGATCCCTCAGCTTTATACTAAATATGTTATACATGGGATGGAATACCTTGTTGGTCAGTTTGGGGTCACTTGTCCTGGCTGCTCCTCCATGCAATTGCAGCCTTTTACTTTCTGCACACCCCCCCCCCCCAGCATGGTACACAGAATCCAGCAGTGGCCTTGGTCTGCACACCCATCCTTGGTAGTAACTCTAAACAAGGGGTGTTATCACTGCTAGAAGCAGTCACTGCCTGGGAAAACAGGCTGCTAACTTCAGAAAGTGCAGTTAGTTAGAAGAACTGAGCTAAGAAGTAAAATCACTGAACAGAATTAGTTCTGTTCTTAATCAAATCAGGACAACTACATAAGACATGTGTTAGACATAGTAGTCAGGTGTTTTTTCTTGCAAGTTAGATGTTGTAGTTAGTGAGCTTTTTCTTTTTCTTCTGAAAAACAAAGGAGCTTTATTGTATGCATGTATATTTATGTATAAGCATGCATGTTTATATATACACATATACATAAACACACATACACATGCTAGTCTATCTGAATGTATGCACAAAGCTTACAAAATAGAAGGCAAATGTCACAGAGAGATCAAAGATATTTAGACTAATTTTAAGCCTAAAAGCTGTAGCAATGTCTTTTATCCCTGGATAAAGGACATGATTTAGATTTAATGCTTCTAACTATTCTTTTCCTAAGCCTTTGTGCATGGCTGAGACAAATATTTTCCAGATTATTGAAGAGATGTCCTGCTCAAGCATGGGCATGATTATTTGTGACAGAGAAATGGGTTGTCAAGTAGGTATTGCTCTAGAGCTGAATAAAATGGATTTGTGTCAGGCACTGCTCTTCTGCATGACCCTCTTGTCTGTTAGCCTGCCAGTTCTTTGGAGCCAAAGTTAATTCCCTCTATATATTGGAGATGCTTCCCAGCTGGGAAGCTCACTGAGGTCCTCTCACTGCTGCTGGGCTGTCAACAGCATTAAGAAAACCTCAAATGGCATAGACTGAAATGTTGCTTAGACCCATCAGTAGATTAAATTCCTTTTATGCTGCTAATCCTCTGGGGTTTTAAGGATGATCAAGTGTTGTTGCCTTATCTGACACCTATAAAAATGTGATGGAGAGGTACCAGATGCTGGTACAATATTGGGCTTCTGCACTCCCTCCTCCACCCAGCTCCCAGAAAACACTGCCTACAACTCTTCTTTCTATTCCTAAAGCAAAACCCTAGGGTCACTATTCCTACTCCCCTATGCCACCCCACTCACACCTCTGGTTTCCATGCCTACCCTACTAGCCCTTATTTTGCTGGATGCACAGATGCAAGTGTGGTTAATTCCTATGCAATACGCTCTGAAACAGGTGTGCAGTAAACAAGGGAACCCTGACATGCTGCCTTGGGCAGCAGGCAAGTTGCTATTTATAAAGCTTTTCTTTATGGCTATATATTTTGATATTCAGAACCAGTTTGACAATGTCCAGATGGTGTTGCTAAAGCACACACAGCTCAGAAGAAATTCAAACACCCAGTTGAGGGCATAGTGCTTGTAAACCAAGTGCAATTTATCTCTTCATGTGGTTTGATTTGGTCACCACTGTTAGATCACCAAGGACCCCGAAGCATTTCAGATGTAAATTGTGCTCCACAAACTTGCTATTCTTGTGATGGAGAGTCTGCCTTGCATGTCACAAATCCAATTCAAAAGTAATTTTTCCTTCCATTTAAGATGCATATTGTTCACTTCTAAAGCAATAAGGGAAAAAATGCTCACATGCTGCCAATAAAAGGTCTAGATAGGAAGCTACACCATTTTCTTAACTTTCATGTTTCATAATTAAAGGTGAGCTTAATTGTTTTATTTGTGAACTTTATAAGGATTGCATCCTCAAGGGAGTATTAAGTGACTAACTAATATTCCAAGTTTTATTCAGAAGTGTATCTGGACATTTGTTAGATCACAGATGTGTTTTGACACTTTGAGAACTAAGGAGCTAATCCTTAGAAAGAATTAGAAAGAAAATTATAAACTCATAACAGCTACAGTTTTGTAGAGAGCTGTTTGAATACCACTGTAATTGTGCAAGAGATACTTGGAAACGGGACAGCTGATCTCTGTGGATAAAGCATTATCGTGCTGCAAGTGAAGCTGAATATCCAGAGTCCTCAGTCAGTCTTTTCAATTTGAATGGGCTATAATCAGGCCAAAGAGGTTGTGAGGGTCTCCACGGGGATCAGATTGCAGAACTGTTTTGAATAGAAAACCCAATTCTTGGGATTAAAACAGAGAAGAGATTTGGTCTGTGTACAGGCTGTCTTCTGCATTATAGTTTTTAGTGTGGGTACTTGTCTATTAATTTGCTTCAATCACTCTGATTAAGCATCCTCAGGGTAAGTATCTTACTGTGGTGAACTAATGTCTTTCTGAGTCCTGATACACCCTGATATGGTGGTCAGTGCCTCAGAGGGGAAACCTTCCCTTAACAAACCTTGTATCTTGTCTCAACACGGATAAGAGAAGCCACAGTGCAAAGGGCAGCTAAACCACTCCTGCCTCCTATTCTCCAAGTGTGGCTTTGGTAACTGGTACCTGGCAGGAGCTGTGCTGGGAGGCAGCTTCAGCACGGTGCTGGAAGCAAGAGTGCAGGGCTCAGAACTGCAAGAGGGCAGAGGGGTTCTGGGGATGCTGCTGTTCAAATCCCCTACCTTTCTCATTCCATGGCCTCAAAAATTTGTGCCTGTCCACATGTGACACTGGGGAGGAGAATGGGGAGAATATTCCCTGCTTTCTTCAGTTCATGCTGCATATAGGTCCTATTACCTTAATATATCTGTTGTTTTGTAAAATTATCAGGTTCTTTCCTTAAACCCAGTTGTAGTTTTTGGCTCACTTCCTTCAGTACCAGCTGCTAAGGAAGTGATTTCTTCCCATATTTCAATTAAATATTTTGATGGTTTAGCTTTTCATTGGAGGTTCATTTTTCAGGTAAGTTCTCTTGAGTTGGATTTGTATCAGGGGAAGACATGAGGATGTCTGTTTGCTAAAAAGCTGCTTTGCATCAGACCCCATTACACCAGTATGATCTTAACATCCTGGAACAGTTTTCAAACCTGTTTATTTTTGTGTGAAGCCGTTCTCTTTCATAGCACAACAAGCAAAGCAGCAGCCTTGGTAAGACTTTTGTCCTGGATAACCATGAGAGGGTTTTCTGTCAGCCTCCTACTAAGTGTGTGCAGAGCAGTGGCCATTACCTCAGGTTTTGAGAGAAAGTGCTAGATAAGTTTCTGAGATGAATGACCATGACGTGGTGCCTGTGTTAGTGATGGATGAAGCTACACAGCCCAGGTTTGCCTTGCAGTGTCCCTTGCTATTGCAGGACTGCAACTGCCCTGCAAAGCTGGCTGCTGTGGGTTGCAAAGCAGAGCCTTTCTGTCCTGCTGAGGCATGTGGTGTACAGAAGGCAATAATCAAATAATATGAGCTCTCCTCATTTTAACAAAACAAGAATACAAGAGCTGTGGGTAAGCAGCAGACTCTCCTTTAGCAGGAAGGGTAATGTGTAGGGTTTTACATGATAAAACCTTACCACAGAATTGCCTAGATTGGGAAAGACCTTTAAGATCACCAGGTCCAATCACTAACCTAACACTGACAAGTCCTTGACTAAACCATATCCCTCAGCACTACGTGCACGTGACTCTTAAATACCTCCAGAGATGGGGACTCTACCACTGCCCTGGACAAGCTGTTCTAATGTCTGATGTCTCTCTGCTTTTTCCAAGGCTATGCCTGTGATGACAATAGGGTTCTTCTTCCAGAACCACTGAGCAAATCTCCTCGTATCTTATTTTCCAGTGAGTGAGACAGGGATTGACTGTGCCTTTAGGTTCTTTGTGGATTATGGGCTGTTTCTCTGGCCCTATAGAAATGGGGAAGGTTGATCACAGTTACAGAGGGAGTCACAGGGCTCAGTATGTCACTGATGAAGGTTCAATGCTAAGAAACCTGGAGGATTTGTTCTGTCTAGTCATGGTCTGTCCATTCAGACAGTGATACAACAGGCTTGTGGTGGTGGGGCCTCCACGTAGAAAATGCAGGCTTCAGCCTGCTAGATGAGCATAGCCACCATCATTGAAAGGGAAGGTGATACAATCATCTTTTAGCAGTGCCTAGAGTTAGGGTGTGGGGAATTTTTCACCTTTTTTTTTTGTTGTTGTTATTTGTTTTGGTTTTTTTCCTTTTCTTATTTCATTTTGAGTGAGGAGATACATCATGATTCCCAGAGGCAGAAGTTCTCCCACCTTGAAAATGTAACCTGAAAAAAAAATCTTATTTAGCTTCTCTAGACCTCAGGCATAAACGATTTTTATTTTGTGACCATCTAATTAGCTTACCAAGAGATGTTAATAGTCTAATAATTACTACACCTTTGCAATTGACATTAAGGTAACTTTAATGTAGATACTTTAAAGATAAAAATAATTATTTCCAGATTACTTTTAATCAGAACAAAATTATTTTATTTATATTCTTTCCCTATTTCAGGTGATAAGTATGAACCAAACCACATGAAAGTTGAATAACTTTTGACCATAGGGAAAAGTTACCGTGCTTCCGCATAGCTGATAGAGGAGTCTGGGAAAACGTGCTTCATTGCTTGGTGTGGATCTTTTTTGGCTTAAACCATGCCTTCGGTTGTTGAGAACAAAGGACACACAACTTTGTTCACTCTTTTTCCTCTGTGACCAGTGTATATCAATAGTGGTCAGCAGGTTTGGGATGTGCATAGTTGGCAGAATAAAATAGCAAAATTTAATTCTGTTACAGATACAGAAATAAAAGAAATAGAGAAAAACACTTTGCGCAAACTGCTATGTGGTTTTGTTCTTCACCATCACTTTCTGCATTCAGAGCCATATACGCTTTTAATGGACCTTCCCTGGCAGAAGGGATGGTGCAACCTTGGAAGAATCCCCTAATGCAGATGGGGAAATTGAGGCAGAGTCATTAAGTTCCTTCCCTAAACATCACTGTGACCTACTATGCGTGGTGGCAGAGCTGGGCACCAAATGAAACCTGCATAAGCAAACCACAAAAGTAAAAGACTTCTCTCTGTTTTGGAGCTCAGGGACCTTCCTTCTGATCCCAACACTCTGGGGCTATTACACGGATGTGATTTATGCAGTAATTAAGTCTGCAGAATATAGTTAGGTGCTCAAATGCATTTTAAAATGGCATTTAAAAGATGAGTCCTTGAGGCCTGACATTTGGAGGCACTGACTCCCATCAATAGCCACCGAGGCCAATGGGACAATTGGTGCTTAAGCCACAGCATGGCCTTGAGCCAGAGGGTTCAGTGCTGTGTGGAATCAAGCCCAGAATGGCCTTCTCACGATGTATAGCTATCTATTTCACATTAATTTGTATGACTTTGGAGCAAGAAGATAGCATGGGACAGTCTATCCTCTTGGTGAATAGCACCCTGAAAATTATTGTTGTAGGTAAGTACAGCAAGACCGACAAGTGAAATGTTCTTTTCTCAGGCCAGCCAGTGTGCCAGCTCGCTGATTATTTGCTGTATTTGATCTGGCATGTATCTAGCGTGACTCATTCTCTGCAGCCCCAGGAAAATGTGCTCTCTCTAAGCATTTTAGAGGCTCTGCTGCTCAGTGTTAGGAAACAAGGAATTCCTTCAGAATGTGTTTCATCAAAATGATGGGCTGGATTTTCTTAAGATGTCAAGGAAAAGGGAGGAAAAATGTCATATATGTATTATCACAAGAGAAGAAGAGTTTAGTTTTCAGGCAAATGCTGAGAGATAGTGAAACCATGTTTTATTAAA
>JANHGN010011754.1:0-25936 GCA_024605025.1 Megaceryle maxima | reverse complement strand
TCCATCCCGTGTTCCTGCATCCGGTAGCAGCATCCAGCGCCTTAACACAGCTCCTGTCTGCTGCGGGGCCCGGTCTGGGACCCCCCAGTGCCTGCTCTACAGCATCAGTGGTGACGCTGATGTGATTACCATCAGGGGGGTTGGGTTTGATATTAGTTTTGTATATATTTGTACATATTCTAATTTATTATTATTAAAGCTGTTCCAGTTTCCTTTTCTAATCACTGTCTCCCTTATTCCTTTTCTCTTCCCCTTTTGGGGAGGGAGGGGAGTTAACAGGGAGCATCTGTTATAGGTCTAAGGGGCTACCCTGACCCTAAACCGTAACAATGAGGAACCACATCTGTCCCATGGGATAGGCTGGAGGCATCTAACTGGTCTTTTCTGCTTCTGGGGAGACATTTTATACTCAGCAACTGACTAACCAATTTTATTGTCATCAGTTTGTTTACAATCTATTGTTTGTCAAAATGCCAGAGGTAAAAAAGCCCTATCTTTGCAGTTAGGATTTAAGGGATGGCATTAAATGCCCATAATCTGATTAAGTTTTGCTTAGGAAAAAGGTTCCACTTCAGATCAGTGCACCTACTCTACTGATGACAGGCTTTGGTGGAGAGACAAAGAAAAAAATATAATAAATAAAGTAAAACCACAACCCTTTCTACAGCAAAGAAATCCAGCTGAGCCCAAACCAGCATTTCTGCAAGCAGAGGAGCACCAAAAACAACCTGTTTTCACCCCCCTGTCTGCCATATTTAAATTTCTTCCTGCAATACATACTGTGAAGAGATGCCAAGTAGCAACTCCAAAGTGTAAAGCACATAGAGCACTGGCTGTTACAGAACTACCGCCCACGCCAACACCCTTCACATGGAAAGATCTGATTTAGTGCCTAAATGTGGCACTACCAAGCTGGATAGAGTTTCACTAATTCCTATCAGCTTCTTAGAGAAGCACAGAAAAACTGCTAATGAACTTATGAACCCTGCCATGGCAAAATATGTAAGATACAGTGGGGGTAAGGGAGGAAGTCAACTTATGACAGAGAAGGCACTGACCAGTCTCAGATGTCCTCATTAACTGTACACCAGTTCTGAGGAAAAGGATTTCTCAGTATCAAACTTTTTATTACAATTAACTCCTACAAGGAACAGAAGATAATGGTTTGACCTAATTTCCAGAAATTCCCAGAACAGTGAGTTTGCCTGGACTGTGGAAGTTCAAATCCCTCTACCTATAGATTTAATTAAAGCAGTAATTTATAAATCAATACTAGAAAACTCAGTAACATGCTCCTCATGCTTCTTTCACTCTGGTGAGATGGGCCTGATGTATTGCTGCTGTACTAACAGAAGTTCAGATCAGCAATGGCTAAACATGACCACAGAAACAGGGGTATTGAAGATTAGGGAAGAAACAGTGAAAGAAAAAGAAAACTCTCCTAGTTTCTATTGTCAGATTTGATGTAGGAGGGGGTTAAACACAACACCAGCTGAATAAACTGGCCACCATCCAACTAACATGATGTCAATGACACAGAGGCAACTTTGGAGTTTAATATATGAACCCACTGCCTGGAGACAAAGAAGCCCCATCAGCAACAGGCTAAGAGAGACAGTTCCTCGAGAACCAGGTGCTTATCAGCTGCTCAAACTGCAGCAGTGACCAGCACAAGTCAGGTGATTTCAGACTTCAGCCTAAAGCTGCTACAGCTCCTCCAGTCATTCAGGAAGGACCTGACGCCCCCCTCCATGCGCAGCTACTCACACACTCCAGCAGGTACAGTGCTTCCTCAGGCAGCAGACACTGTTTGCCATGCTCGGTGAACCCCATGGTGTGCCAGAACTTCCCCTGGAACAGAAGCACAAATCCCTGATGGGCTCTGGCTCTTCCCCGCTGCCAACCAGGCGCTCTCCCATTTCAAGCGGCAAATTAAGGAACCTGCAGAGGCCAGCAGGAGATGGTGGCACTGAGCACACTCTGTAGCAGACTCACCGCAGGGGACTGCAGCTCTGCAATGCCCTGTCCTGGCTTCCACTCAGCTTTCACCAGATTCCTCCTGAGAAGGTTAAAGATTAGTTTGTTATTACTAGCATGTCCTACAATCAACTCCTGTTGTAGCAACACAATGAACTCAGGAAAATATCAAAAAGCAGCAAATATCCAGGTGGCATTTTTATAGGATAAGGCCTCAGACATCCATCTGGATCCTTCCATCCTCTGGATCTAGCACTACCAGCTTAAGATTTTACCAACAACCACTAGTTAAGTGTCTTCAGGCAGCACCACAGACATCTGTCCACAGGCTACAGCAGCCTGCTGAAGACGCATAGCCTAAGCCATGGTACAACCATTCAGATGCTGCAAAGGCACTCCCAGATTGCTGTATCCCACCCACAGAGACTCAGAAAAAACATCTCAGAACAGAGAACAATTTTGCAAGAATGCAAACAGGGAATTTCAGCAGCTGGCTCAAGGGAATAGAAGGTAAGACCTGGAGAGTTCACCATGGAGGTGCTCTACATTGTTAGTACCACAGTTACCCCATCTGAAAGGGAATCTAAACCTACCCAGTCACCCTCCCAGCCTGAGGGTTTACACTGCTGCCCCAGACACACATTTACAGATGTACTTGAACAAACCTGACTATGGCAACAGCAGAAGAGAACAGTCTAACCCTGTCTGACTTGCCTGTCTGCTGGAGGTCTCCGCTCTCTCTCAAGTCCCCAGGGGTGTGAGTTTATGTGAATAGTTTCTCCTGCTACTGATGACTGCAGGCAGAGAAACTGTTCCAGAAAACAGCAGCACCAACAGGGAAAGTGTGTGCTGAGTGGCAGTGTGTGAAAATCTCCTGAGAAGCGTTAAGCTGCAGAGAATGGTATCGCTCTTGAAACCGCCAAAACTGACAAACCAGGGACAGCAAAAGCCAGCTGAATATGCACAAGGCCACACACGAACATCAACAAGGGGCTCTGTAACTCAGACCATGCCCAAGGCTGCTGTAGCTGCTATTTGCAAAGGCTACAGGATTATGAACACACCTGAGAAAACTAAGTGCCCTTTGAGGGCCTTTCTGAACAGCCACATTGAAGCTGCTGGCATGCCAGTGGGACCCTCTCCTGCCAGTAGGACCTTCCATGCTTGAGGAACAGCCAGGTGAGCTGCCCTGCAGCTGCTCCACGCAGGGAGCTGCAAACCAGTGAACAGAGGGTAGGGCCAAGGAAACTTAACTGTGCTAACACCTACAGCTCCATTCTACTCGTGCTAACAGCTCGAGAGATAGCAGCCGCGCTGACACCCCGCCCCACCGCCTGCGACATGACCCCTCCAGGAAAAAGGGATTCACAACAGGCCTGTGCTCGATGGCTTAGCACAGCTCTGTGACCCCCGACCGCTTCAGCCGGGCCGCCTCCAGCCCCAGCAACTTACAGCCGCTCCACACGCTCTTCGGAAAGGATCTGCCACTGCTCCTCCCGGCACAGCCGCAGCTTCTCCGCCTGCTCGGCCGAGCCGTCGGGGATGAAATCCTTCTGGCCGTGGGGCCGCCGCGAGGCCTTGCGGGCCGCCCGCCGCTCCGCCGCGCTGCGAGGCGAAAAGGGGAGGCACGGTCAGGGAAGAGCGGCCCGATACCCACCGACCCGGGACCTCCCGTCCGGGCGGATCTTACCTTGGGCGGCACGAGCTACTGGGCTCCATGGGCGCGAGACGAGCACCACTTCCTTCCGCCTTCAGGCGCAAGCGCCAGCACATAGAGGCGGGTGCTAGCGCGCCCCCTAGCAGCTCGGAGGACTCGGAGCGGCGGGCACCAACCCGGGACCGGGCACCCAAACACCCACGAGCCGCGCACAGGAGCTGGGCACCAGCGCCGGGGCCGTCACAGCGAGCCGACCTCACCCAGCTGCTCTCCACCACCCGTCTCAACAGGGCTGGAGAAAAAGTCATGGAAACAGCACAGGGTGGGGATAAAGGCAGGGAGATCGCTCACCAGTTCCCTTCACAAGGAAACAGACTCAACTTAGGGAAAATTAAATTCTTGACAATTAATATTAATCCTAGATACAGCTAATCTGCTCCAGCAGTAACTTCCCCAAAGGCTTGGAGAAAACACCTGTTTCAGTATCTCAACTATCTCCTCCTTTCCCCCCAACCACAGAACCATATCATTTTTTTCCTTCTCTCCCACCCTGTCTTTTGCCATTTCTTAAATCCATTTCCTCAGAGACCCCCACCAGCATCAATGGTGGGCTCAGCTGTGCCCAGCAAGGAGGCCATTGGAGCCTCCTGGAACTGGCCAGACCCACATGAAACAGCTGTGTCCAGCACAGAGCCCCCCACAGCCCCCATGGCTGGTGCTGTGCATGCTCGGGCATGTGCCACAGCCCCCAGAGCAGAAGCAGCAGTGCTGGAAAAAGCTGTTTCTCCCTTTAGTGGTGTCACCATTTTTCATGGCTCAGGCTCTGGCAGCAGCCAGCACAGTGCTGGTGCCACCAGGCTGTGCAGAGCATGCAGTGGTTTGGCCAGGTTGGAAAACAAGAAATCTCCTTGCACCATGGCCTCGTGTCTCTGCTGATGCAGCTGGATTTCCTGCTGGGGAGGCATGAACGGACCTGATGGGGAAATGCATCAAAAGTTCAAGTTTCACCTCAAGCCCATCTCCTGTTGCTGTGGGATGGCTCACAGGAGTCACTGAGCCTCATGCAGGAAAAGCACAGCTCTCCTCCCACTGGAGTCCCTGGTTCCACCGCGGTTTCCCAATAACAGCCCTTTGACAGGGTGCCAGCACAGGCAGATGAATGAAAAACCATTCCCCTCCATTTTCCACTGAATGGTTTAATTTTCACTTCCTGCCTGATTATTTCCTCCTTCTGAATTGACCCTTCATCCTGCAAAAGGGTCAAGTGATTCTGGTCAGCGATGCCTCTCTGCAGCACGTGAGGGGACAAGGACATGCATGCAGCATGAGGGGCAGTGGTCTGCAGTGGCAGTGCTTTTTCAGCCTGATAAAAAAAAACCAAACCAAAACAAAAAAATAACTGTATTTTGGAAGCTACTTGGACTGCTTGATTATAAAATAATCCCAGGACACCACATCCTGTGGCTTTCAACTTCCAGGCTGTCACCCCTTGGTTTAACTCAGTCTTTCCTTAAAATAGATGTGTTTAAATTGCTCAGGGAAAGGCTCTGATCCAGAATTTGCTTTTGTCACCCACTGCAATTACAAGACCCAGAAATGTCAAGACTAATCTCAGTTCACATTTCTTTTCAGTACTGGGATTTTAGTTGTCACAGGGCTGGAGGGGGGGAGTTCTGTTCCTTACAGGGGCACCAGCAGATCCTCATCCCTGGTGGGACTCATGTTCTTCCCAGCTGAAGCCTCTTAGCAGACCTGACTATTCAGTCATTAGCTGGGTGTGGGTGGCTTGTGGAGGTGGGGCTGCACTTTTCTTCACTCACAAATGGGGGGTGAAGGGAAGTGGGGACTTTTTCTTCTTTTCAGATTTTTTTTTTTTTTGGTAGATTTAAATGTGTTGTGTTTTGTTTTGTTTTTTAAGATGAAGATTCTGTGTAGCTGCCTTGGGATTGTGACTATGGTGCTGATAGAAACTGTCCTGAGCTTCCTGTAGTGTCTCTGTGGTGGGGCTGTAAGGAGGTGGGTAGCTGCAAGGTGTTCCTCCTGGAGCTGAAGTAGTGGTTGTTGAGCTGAGCAGTGACAGAACTCAGCTTTATGAGTGAATTGGCTGCTTAGGGGGTCTTGGGAGGACCTGGATGTGGGACTGTGAGTTTGGAGGCTGCCAACAAGGAAGAGTACAAACATGTAGCACCAGAGAGCAGAGCAGTATCCAGCCATTGTTGTCTGGATGGCTTATGCAGTCACTGAGCATCCATGGAGGAGACTGATGGTGGGGGCCAAGGCTGTTGCTTGCTTTCCTGTGGGCTACTATTGCTCTCATCCTAAGGGGGAATGGTCTTGATTTGACTGGAGAGGCACAATACTGAATGCACCAGTGCTGTGCACAGAGATCATGGGCTCTAAGGTAAGTGTAGTGAGTTTGACCACTTTCTTTTGTTGGGTTTTTTTCCCCCCTTTTTTTTTCCTCCTTTCCTGAGGACAGAAAACAATGTTGATAAGTGTAAAAGGAGTCCCAGGATTAAAAATGTGGGCTGTCTGCCTTTTCTAAATTGGGGAAGCCTGCTCCTGCTCTCCATCTTGCTACTGACCCTGGTGCTTTGGGAAGGAGTGGAGCAGAGCTGTGGTGCAAGGGGATGGGGTTTGAGCCTTTCCAGTCCTTTACTGTTGTGTCCAAGTCATGTTTGTTCAGTCCTTGTAATCACAAGTTCTTTGTGGATAACTCCTGGATGAACTTGATGTAAATAGCCTCAGTATTTTTTGAGAAAACAGGAGAAAGTGTGGTCTTGAGATTGTTTTTCTGATTTCATGTAGTGTGCAAGACAGCCAGGTGGGAATCATGTGTTCTGTGCTTGAGCTAAGTAGCTCTGCTAGGTACAGCTACCTGCTTTAATCCCTGTGTTAGAACTCCTGCAGTTCCTGGCATGGTTTTTGGAAATATTTTATAACTCTGCAGAAACCAGATGTGCTTCAGCTGTTTGTGGCTCAGACTTTATCTATTTGCAAACAAATGGTAACACTCAAAAAACAGTGTCTGAGATGGATAACATGGCCCATCCACCTCCGCTGTGCCACAACCTGTGGAGAGTATCCTGATACCAGGTGGTTTTGTGTGTAGATGCTCTTACATGATTTGGGACAGAAAAAGAGGTTAAAAACTCACCAGAAATGGCAAGTGCGTCATTTCTTGTGTGTGTTGCAATGCGTGTGCTGTTATCACACTTAGTTCTGAGCTATGCTCATATCATTGCCGTGCAACAAACCTCTTATCACAGCTTAGCTGTAGTTCAGCACACAATTGTCTAATTAGTATTGTAGTTAATTATATTCCAGTGGAAAATATCTCAACTCTGAGCTTCTAGAGCATCACATAGACAACTTTATATGGTAGAACAAAAGAAGAAAGGGCTCGGCAATCAATTTCAACAGTATTTGGTAGACCTTAAACGTACATTAAAGTACTTGGTTTAGGATGAAAAGCAGACAACAGCGTCAGATGTTGCAGCTTGTCTGGGAGGTATGGGATCAGTCCAATAGCCTTAGCTAGGAGTTTTTGGCAAATGCCTTGCTGCTTTAGGATGCTTGTGATGCCTGTGATCATCCCCGCAGCATGGCACTGCTGGGAGTTGGGGTAGGGGAAGGGAAAGAAACTTTTGCCTGAAAAGATTACTGAGGAAGGTTTCCAGGCTAAACCTCTGTTGTCACCTCTCACAGCTGGAGTGATTTTTTTTTTTTAAGAAAAAAATAAACAGTCTTTGAGTACAGGATTTTGGGGATTAAGTGGTTAATACTTTTATATAAACCAGTGTGTGTGCTGTGGTTTACTGGCATGCCTTCTGATGGATGAGAAATGGAGGAGCTTAAATTTTGCTTTTTCTCTTCTGATAAGTCTGTTGTAGAAATTGCCTTGGTATGGCTGTCTGTAGACTACAGCACAATTCTTGGGTTGCTGTTCTACGGCAGGAAAACCAATATGGTATCATTATGCAGGCTTGTGGTATACAATGAGCCAGCTACTGCTCCAAGTAATAGTCTTAGTCGAGGTTTTCAAATACCACTATGTGAATTTCTAGAGCTGTTGTCTGTCTAAGGATTTATTTGAAATAATTTACTGGAACCTGCACATTGTTAATTACTTGTGAAAAGCCAAGGAACCATGGTCCAAATCCAGCAAGATTAATTCAAAAAGTCAGGAGTCTTTCTTACATCAATGATGCACAGCACTAGATCAGGAGAAATGCTGAGTTATTTCTATCTGGAGGGAATGGCTGAAACTTTTCCCACTTCCCCAGTTTGCCTTGGCATCCTCCTCATGGTTCACTTGAAGAGACTGGAGATTTACACTGGGTTGCTTGCCTTAGGGTGAAGGAGCCTCATTGTGTAGAGTTCAAGGCTATAGATTATGCTCCTTACTCAAGCTTCATAACTTCTCACACAATGTGTTAGCACACGCCAGGCACATGGAAACGTCTTCCCTGGGGTTTGGTCTGGAGAAGCACTCAAACTGGCTGCTTGTTTCTGGGCTATGAAAGGAGATGACTGATAGTCGGGTTTTAAATCAAATGGGGTGAATGATTTGTACTGTGCTGCTTGTAAGGCTGAGTCCATAACCATGATGAGGCTGGGAGCAGTGGGTGATTTAAGGTGCTATGGAAGGGTGAAGAACTTCTCAGTGGTGTTTGCACCAGCAGCCCTGGAGACTACGAAACTTTCTTCTGTGTCACTGTCTGCATTTCAAAGGTCTTTGTATTGATTAGTTGGAGCACTGATGTCTGCTCCTCTGAGCTCTTAAGTTTAATCCAAGTGCTATAGCAAGAGGCTAGAATAATGAAGATACTTTAACAGCTCCAACGAACAAATCAGCCTTATGAACATGAAGTCCCATCTACAGCATCGTGATAGTGACATCGTGAGGCATTTCAATTGCCAGACTAATATGTGGTGATTCACTGTCTGTATGTAAGGCTAAAAATGCTGTTGCTTTCCTTTTATGCTCGTGGGAAGCAAATTGCTGACATGGTTATTGGGTGGGATGGGAAGGGAGGAGTCTCCAGCCAGCAGCTAGCAAGAGGCAGGCCCTGAGGAGAGGAGTGGGAAGTTAGGATGATTGTGATTATGCTTTGGGTTATTTGAAAACTGAGCTGCTCCTTGAAAGCTGCCCCATGGTAGCTGGCAAAGTGCTTGTGGGGTGGGTTGGAGAGGCTGGTGTGCTTTCTTAGGAGGTTTCATGTTATCATCAAACAAATAACATCCCCTTCACACTGTTGACTACTTTGATGCTTCTCTTCCTGCAAGCCCCTGTGTCTCAGCAGCCAGCAATGCAGCTGGGTACCCAAATCTTGCTACTGAGCAAGAAGAGAAGGTTTGCAACAATATGACACTTGCCAACCCTGCCTGATCTTAAATGTTCCACTACTTGTGGGATTCTGTAGGGTAAGTCCCATCCCTTGGGCACCTCAGATAGAAGTTAAAGACACTGGCTGACTTATTGTTAGCCTTGCACAAGACTGACCTTGACTTAAGACCATTTCTCAGCTGAATGATGATTCTTGCATTCAAAGTTTTACAAAACTTGCAGAGCCTACATCAAAGCCATTTTGTGGCTGTACCTCCCTTTTGTTTCAAACTTGTCACTCGAGAACTTTCTCAAATGTGTATGTGGTGTTTTCTGTGATTGGATTCCATTTGGACTAAAAAGGTGGTTTGTAGAAGTGGTCTGTTTCTGCCCTGAAAAGGCTGCGTAAGTGGAAAAATGCAATGCCTAAGGGATGTTATCTTTCTGCCAGTCACATATGGGTCTGAGTTCAGCTTGTAAAGCCAGTTCCCTGCACTTTACTCTTCGACAAGGCTTTATGCTGATGCATAGAGTAATTATCACCTTACACAGCAAAGGTTGGTTTTAGTTACCTAAAAACATGTTGGCAGCAGATGTGTTGGAGCACTTAGGGGAGGTGTGGAGTCCACCTATGTGTGTGCAGTAGCCCTGCAGCATCCAGATAAGTATGGTCTGAAGCAGCTCCTGCCACATACAGGAATTGTCCCATAAATCTTTTCCAAATAACCAAGCTGCTTTCCTCCTCCTCTTCCCTAAAGCTGTTGCTAAAACTTTAAGTTGATAGCCTACTCCCATGCTGGAACCAGCTGCCTGTGCTTGCCTCAGAGAAAAGGGCAGCTGCTCTGGGGGAGTAGATTGTCTTCATAGCCATTGCTGTTGGTCATTCTGGGGGCACACAATAACAGTTGGCAGGTGCCTCTGATTTAGAGCTGCAAGAGCAGTGCTTGTTTCTCAGTGGTTATTGCAGCCCACCAAAACTTGCGAAAGAGGTCTTTCAGCTTCCTTCAAACACCAGAACTGACGCTTCAGCATGAAGTGTGTAGCTTTAAGGTGTCCTACAGGAGGAAAAAGTACCTATATATTTGTCTTTGATTAAAGTGAAGAATTCAGTGTATATCTTGAACGAGGAATAGAAGACATGATGGAAATGGACGCTCTGCAGCTTCATTTGATCCTGAGGGGCTTCTTACCTCCTACACCAGCTGCTCCCTTGCTTGTGTGATGTTACCCTCCAGCCACCTGGGCTGTGCTCTGCCTCATGTGGCTTGAGTAGTTCCCATTAGTGTGTGGCTAAATCAACAGCTTTTATTTCAGTTGGGAGCACTGAGCACTGGCATTATGAATCCTTCCCTGTCCATCTGTGAGTCTTTAAAAGCTAAAAGGTGTGCTCAGGCTGAACTTGGGGGCACAGACTGGCACATAATCTTTGTACATAGTGCTCTGAACAAGATACTTGGAGGAGTGAGGGCGGTGCCCCTGAAGTGAACAGAAATGTGTTTTTTCCTCCTGAAAGCCTAATTTTCCTTCTTTCAGGAGTTTTGGCTGTTGCTGAGAGCTGTCAGTAGCTGTAGGAATGGGTAGATTTAAGCAGGAAGCTGTTCCAGCAGAAATGGCTGTGCAGTGTCAACTGGAGCCAGGTGTAACTTTATCCTAATGCATCTAGAGAGACCTTTTTTTTTTTTTTTTTTTTTTTTAAAGCACTCCTAAACTGAGGTTGATTTTATGCTTCTTCCTGGGCTGACTATGAAATACCTTCTAGCAAGATGCTAGAGGACAGGATTAGGAGGGAAGGAGTTTTGCTGGAAGCCATCTGCCATGTGGGTTAGCAGTAATCCTTCCAGCCTAGCAGGATCTGGGGTGGGAACAGGCAAGGTCAAGCCCTTTGATTATACCTATGTATCCAAAGGTAATCCTGGATACAGAAAGCCTCCAGTTATCAGCATGCAATGCTGTAACAGGATGCCTGCAGCAGGCTGATATTACCAATGTGCAGCACTGCTATCAAATAAGTGAAATATAGGAGCTCCAAGGGGGTGGAGGGTGGGGAAGTTTATCTCCCCTACTTCTTGCTGCTGGGTGGCAAGGAGGAATGGTTGCAGGGTGGGGATCAAGGGCAACCAAATCTTTTCCACCTTTCAGCAGTGGCAAAGCCAGAGATGATAAAATTGCCCATCCAGCATTGGTGTCAAGGGTTTTAAAAGGATATTGAAAGCTTGGAAGGTATGTAGAAGGAAATGCCTTGGAGGGAGGGAATGTGAGAACTCAATCTGCTTAGTCCTTATCAAACTAAGGACTGGGTGACTTAATTACACTGTAAGTACTTTCCCAGATAACAAAGAGCACTTTAATCTTGGGGGGGAAGGGAAGCACAATGAGAGCCTGTGTCTGAAGGATAAAATCAGACCAATTCAGGCTAGAAATACTGTGCAGTCTGCTAATGACTTCCACCCCAAGGGGGAAATTTTGTCTGCTGATGGCATGAATTGGCCAGACTTGCCTCTTGACTGAACCAAGCCCCTCATTTGGCTGACAAGGTGATAGTCATTACAGTGGTCAGATGGGAAGAGGTGTTTCTCTGGGGGTGTAGGGAATGGGCTTCTTTGTCAGCACTGTAAGGCTGCAGGATCCAAGTTCTGGGACTCCTGGTCACCCTTGGTCATCTGGCCAACCTTTTTTGTACTGGCCATGACAAGGCTGTCATGCAGTTAAATGGGCTGATGGTCCTGCCTTGGCCTCCATATCCACAAACTGGTGTCCAGAATGTGTTCAATGAGACAGTGGCAGACATGGTCTTCCCTTGTGCTGAGTTTGCTGGAGACTGTGTGGAAAGCAGGCTGTACTCATATGTGAGTAGAAAAATTACTTCTGCTGGCTCTATTCTTGCACTTTTATCACTGCTGTTGGCATTAAAAGGGCGTTGTATCCAGATTATTCATGCACTGCTAATAACTGTGGAGTGCTGTGTGCTAGATCTGGCTTTCAGTTGCATCCAGCACTTCAGTTGTGCTGAAGCCAAGGGATCTGTACTGACAGATCTGAGGAAAGTAAGAATTTGATATGTGCATCCATTTCCAAAGCATGGCTACAGAACAAGAACAGCATGATCCCTGCTACTGGCATAATTCCATTTAAATGACATATCTGCAGATGGAAAAGCTGCCAATGGGTCTGTCTGGTGGTGTAGAGAGAAATGGAGCACCAGGCTTAGAACACCTGATAAAATAAGTTTTTATCTTCTCCTTTATGAACTGGAGACGAAAGGTGTGTGGGTCAAACAGATCTCTGTTACAAGCTACAAGGAGGCAATGGATCCTCAAAGGAGGATACAGGAGCATAGAAATGTCCACCTAAAATACTTCTCTGTACTTGCCCTAATGCTGGAGGGACGCAGGATCTGAGCCCTGTATGTAGGGGTGTAAATGGGATGGTGAAACTTTGGGTTGGCACCACTGAGGATGAGAAGCCTTCAAGGAAACTTTTCTCTTGATGAACCCCATTTGCAAGAAAATGGAGTGTCTTTCTCTGGCACCGGGAATGTGACTTGCTAACACAGCCCTGGGGGCTGCAGGCAGCTCTGTTCTCTCTGCTCTCTCATGGCTCCAGAAATCTGATGGTGTCTTTGAGGAAGAATCCTTGTTTAATTAAGCTGTATGTGTTGGGAGGTGACTTTGAATGATTTCCTTTGTTAGTGGCTGTCTTGCCTGGGGAATGGTTTGCCTTGTTCTTAATGAAACGTCTCCCTTCTGCTGTGGATGGAAAACTGTCTGGAGATTAATGAAGACCCAGACCTTCCAGAGGTGCCCTTGGTTCTTAGGGACACCTAAGATGTGTTTGCTTTTTGTGGGGAACTAGCTATCTAGCAGCAAGATAACCAGCTCCCAGGCAAGCAAGTAAATAAACTGGATGTGTCAGCCCAAAAGGAACTGCTTCCTATGGATGAATGGAGAGTTGTTGGGGGCCCAGGGGCAGGATGGCAGGACTAGGACCTAGTCATGTGTTCAGCATTGAATGTTGCTGGGTACTAACTAGTGTAGCAAAGCTGCACCTTTGCTGCTGCACAGAATAAGATGAGAGACCAATGTTCTCAACCCTACATGTCAAACTTGAACATACCAAAGCATACCTGTCCACTGCATGTAGTGCTAAAGAGCAAGGGAGCTTGGACAGTGTCATGGGTGGAAAATGCAAAGGCTCCACTGTTGCAAGATGATACTGGAACTACACACAGCAGGATGGAGAGCTGGGCTCAGGCCCTGGACAGTCCCTGTGATCTCCAGGATGATTGGCCTGTAGCTCCAGCCATACAACCAGATGTCAATAAAGAATAAGTGCTACAGACACTTGCATTGACTTTGTGTGCAGAGCATTGAAATCCCTCTTATTGTTAATAATTCTCAGTCTAATTTATTTCTCCATTCAAATCAAGACTTTTCCCAGAAGCTGTCTGCTAAATCCCAAGCATGTTTTGTAATTGGCCCCATTTCCTCAGGAGCTCTGCAACAGCAAAGCAGCTTTTGTCATCTTTTCATTCCTCATGAAACTTTTATTTGCTGGTGAAGAATTTTTTTTTTTTGTTCAGTCTTTCCAGGTGTGGCTCAAGGGAAGCTGGGGGCTGGAGGAGCACTTTCTCTGCTCCTCCTGACAGCATTGCTAATTTCTCGATAAGACAGATAATCAGGAGTCATATATATGACTTGGTCTTTCCATATTTCCTTTTTGGTTTGTTTTTGGACTTTTTTGTTTTTTTATTGTTGGGAAGTAGTTAGGGATGCAGCTGAGGCTATTCCTGGTTTGCTGGGCAAGGATCCTCTGGCTAAGGAGAAGTCAGGATCTCTGGATGCTGTCAGGTGCTGCTGTGGGGCTTTGGACAAATCCTGATGCACTGGTGGAGGGGCCATGCACACAGAAAACACTGTTCTAGGAGTGTCCTGTGCATCAGGGGGCCTGCTGCTGCCAAAAAGCTGCATGCGGGAGTTAAAAGGAAGAAACCTGAAGGAAATCCTGCAGCTGTGGGCTGCAACAGCTGCAGTACTTTGAATAGTGACCTGTTTTCACCTTGGTGAAAGATCCTGCTGCAATTCTGTGCCTGTGAACATGTTGTCAGAGGCAGCTGCGGGTCTCTGCTTCCTCTGTTTGCCTGCAAGGTCTGCCTCATGTAAAGACCTTACTGGGAAACAGCAGAGACCATCAACATCAGATGGATCTAACCCTGCTGCAACTTTGAACAACTGGAGCTGGTGCCTAGATCCTGTTTGCTGGGATGGACTGTGTTAAGGGGGAGAGGGGTGTTGCAGGCAGTAGTGCCATGTAAATGTGATGCTTTTTCCTTGGTCTGGCCAATGCAGGCAGGGTCACAGCCCTGAGCCCTTCTTACTTTGGGGGTGCTGGAGTCACCCCAGCAGCTCACCGTGGCCAAATGCAAATGCAACTTGCACGCATTGTCAGGTAAGAGCTTCTCCTCTTGAGAGCCCGAGGGCTTACTCTGGATAAATTGACAGTGTCAGCCCTTGTGTTGCTGAGCAACCTGGTAGGCAGCCCGTGGTGAAGGAGCAGGTTGTGAATTAGAGAAGGATCCCCATCTCCTGCTGACTCTAATCAAGGTCCTGGCCCTGGATACAGATTGCAGCCTGGTTTGGCTGCTCCTCTTATCTCAAGCTTGGGGTGAGTGTTTATAATGCTGTAGTGTTCACAGCTTCCATCCAACAGTGTTTGCATTTGCTCCTAGTGTTTTGATCATGGTAATAAATTCTAGCTCCTCTGGCAAATTGAATCTCACCTAGGAGGCTACAAGTGTTGTTAGCACTGATGGACTGAGGTGCTCTGCTGTCTCTTGGCTTCTTCCAGCTCTGCAGGACTGACACCTTTTCTCAGCAATGCCACTTGCCCATTTTGGGATCAGCTCCAGGCAGGTGAGAGGCTTTTCCTCTGTCCTGTGAACTGCCTGATCCAGCAGCACTGGTACTGTGCTGGCAGCAAGTGCTTGAGCTGGCAAGACAGCATGTTGTGAGGTGAGAGTGCTGGTGCTGTGGAGGGACAGAGGTCATCTAGACAGCCTGCAGGTGGGTCCTGAGGGTGATAAACTGCTCTCCAAGGCTTAAGCCCTGTTATGGTGAAAAAATAAGTTCTAAACCTGCCTTGTTTCCAGTTTGCCCTGGCTTAGAGAAGGTAATACAATGGGGTCTGCTATTCTAAAGCTGTTTCTAGTCTTGGGTGCACCATGGCCTTGACCTGTGACTCTTTAAAAATGAAGCTGGAAATCTGGTTCCTCAAAAAGGGAATCCCAAACAGAGACAGAGCCTGATGCTGCTGAGCAGTGAGGCTGCAGCTATCCAAAAGCAGGCAAGGAAAATTGCTACATGTCTTTGAGTCAAGCTGAGGACAGACACCAGCCTGTTACTGCTCTGGCTCCTCTATCAGAAAGGTGCCACCTGGTGCAAATACTGTGGTGGAAATGGGATGCTTCAGACCTTCCCTGCTGAGGGTGAGGGGTGCATTGGGTTTCAGCATCTGTGAAAAAAAACCCAGCTGTCCCCTGGCCAGGGGTTGGACTTGGATACAAAGTCTCTTACTTGTGTACTCCAAGGTCCCAAGGGCATGCATTCAGGTGCAGGATCAGCAGGTCTGTGAGATCTGCCTCACCAGGAGGATGCTGTAAGAAAATAGCTGTTGTAGGGGGATAGTTTTGCAGGACTAGGCTGTCCATGGTGAGATGTGATGCTTCCAAAATCCAGGCTGTTGGTACCCAGAAAGTTATTTGCTGCAACCTCCCTGTCAGTTGAAGGTTAAATCCCTTGAGATCCATCCATGTTGCTTCTTGCTAAGCTAGTGAGGCTGGGGCTGTCCTGATGAGTGGCTCATCTCAAATCTGTTGTCCTAGTGCTGCTTGTGAGAAATCCCTGCAGCATCCATCACAATTTCCTGGTCCTTGAAAATCCTGCATTGGTTTTGCACGTTGCTCGTGAAGGCTCATTTGACTGGTGTTAAATATTTTGATCTGTTCTCATTTGCCACCTACTCCCCTGACCTGCTTTGCACTGTGACTTTTCTCTGCTGGCTGTAGCCTGCAGATCCCCAACATCATTCTCCATTAGGTGACACCTCTTTACCAACATTTACATGCTCAACATACAATCAGGTAATTGCTGTGCAATTTCACACTCAAGTGATTTATTGCAAGCTCATCCAGTCGGTGACTATAATAATTAATCTGGAAATTAAACTTGCTTTTAAATTAAGCCATGCATTATAGTAGCATGATGGGTACTTGCTAATTCCTTAGATTTAAAGGGTGGTGTCACTTGCTTCTTCCATCCAAAGAAACCATGGTGGCTTTAGTGTGACCCATCATTCCCAAGTACTGGGGAGACAAAGCAATGATCAGTCTTGGGGCATCAAGAGCAAAGGGTGAGGTGAGGCAGTTTCTTGGAAGCCATCAGTACCAGGAACTGAGTGTCATGTGAATCAGACCAGTTCACTCAGCAGGCTGGAAACTAATGCTAATCCCAAATTTTACCTCTAATCCCCTGATGTTGGACTTGATTTAAAATAGCTTGAGAATAAGGGAAAAAAGATTTATTATTTGCTTGTTTTGCAGCTTCCACGGGGCTACGTCTCCCTGATCCAGACAGGAGAGTCAATAGGTCTTAAATGAGCAATGCTTGGTACAAATACCTCAGTAAATACCAAATGCTTTTTCGGTCTTCTGCAGCTTTTAAGAGTTTGGGAGGAAACAAGCATCATATGGGGCCATCTCTCAAGGAGAGCAAAAGCTGCTGGGAGGTGTAAGCAGTCAGAAGTTCATAATTTCTGCAAAACCAGCCCTTTCTATGCAATATGTGGTTGGTCTAAACTTTAAAGCCTTCCTACCTTCCTCTTTGTTTGGTTTCCCTTTAAGTGAATCCTTTCAGAGATGCTTGTTAATTCATCTCCATTTGAACGGGGTGGGGTGGGTGGTGTGGGTCTTGAGGGCCGTGGTGCCTGTAATGCTAAACAGTAGCCATGCGGGTTATCTCGCTCTAGCAGTCCCTTGCATTGTGACTGGCTTTCCCCCTTCCTCCCGCAGCTGGGAGCCCAGGTCCCACTCATTCATTCATTAATCCCTTTCATTCCCTGCTCATTTGTTCGTATCCTCTGCAGCATGGGGAGAAAATTGCAATCCCGAAAACAAACAGAAATTGGTCTTCTCTTTGGAAAGAAAAGTCAGTCCATTTAAATCGTTTGTTCTCTTTGAGATTTGCCTGTGTGCAGATGAGACAGAGGTCTCCTATAATAGAGTCGAAGCCTTGGTGCTGAGCAGGGACAATAGAAGGGAACCCACACCTGTTTCTTTTGTATCCCATTCTCTCCCTGTGCCCACCCTGCTGCAAAGGGGATCAGATGAATTTTTCAGGGCAGATGGATAAGTTTTAATGATGTACCTCTGTACTCCTCTGGCCTCTAGTAAACATGATTAAAGCCAAGAGATTTGCTGATTGCAGTCTTCAAAAGAAAAGAGTTACTCCCACCATGCAGCACCACTACTGCTGCTGCGAAGTTTCTTTTAGCTTGTGCTCAGAGAGGGTGCTGAGCTGTGGGTCTATGCGTTTGCAGATTTACCTGCCAGGATATTGACCCTTTTCCTGGCTGTGTGTGCACAGAATGCTGTGGCAGCTCAGGAAGGGACAGGGTCCAAACCCAAGAGCCTGGTCCCCTCTCACAGGCATGGGAAAGCGTGGGACCCTTCGCCTCTTGGACTTCTGGGAGGAGATGGCAGTAGAATCTCTGTCTCCTGCCTCATTCCAGATGATCCCCTCTCTTAAACTCGTCTTATGCTGGGAAATAGCTCAACCTGTAAATTTGCTGGATGAGCAGTTTTTTAATTCTAGATAAGAGACACAGGAGCCCAACCTGTCCAGCTTCCCACCATAGTCAGACTGGGGCAGAGGGTGTGTCTGTGGGGAATGGGGCTGTACTGAGCTGAGTGAGCTGCAGCAACTGGTGCAGGTTGTGAGTCCCAGCTCCTGGTCTGTGCTGGAGACATGGCAACCTGGGAACAAGGGACCTCCTACAGAGCCTAAACCAGGCTGCTGACATGGGTGGTGGAAGAAGGTTTGGGGAACTTGCTTTGTTGTCTGTAAATGGAGGCTGATCTTTTTTTTTCCCCTGCAAAAGTAGGATGGAATAAGTCATTCCAGGTTGGATGTGAACAAGCTATTTAACTACTGCAGCCCATTAGCTGATGCTTAATATCTAAATTTTCCAATCTGCAGAGATGCTGACCTACTCAACTGTTTGAGGTGCTCTAGAAGTGGCTGCTGCCTTCTGAATTGTCTCTATTTAAAGCTCAGCAGAAACTTTAATGTCTTGTCCCTGTCTCATACAAGGAACTTCTTTTCTATCCTGAAGAGTTATCAACTACATTTACTGTCAAGAAGCTTGGGAGAGTAATAAACTCTAGAAACTACTTATCTGTCCTCTGAAATAAAAAAAAAAAAAAAAAAGTTTTTCTCGTGGAAACAAAATGGTATCTTGCACTTAGCAAAAAACTAAAACATACTCCATCTCAAATGTCATCTGCACACAAAACTGCTCACAACCTACAAAGCAGAAATTGTTTAATGTAATGACTGACAGGGTTTAGTTAGTGTCACTTCCTGGAGGGCAATATAGTGAATTAATTATTGCAAAGTGAGCCGAGGAGTTTTTGCTTTGGATGAGCCCTTTCACCCCCATTCCATCCAAGTGAAGTAGTGCTGTTACTTCTGTAGGATGTAGCTTACCTTATAGGATGAAGGGTGCTGTTACCCAGTACTGGCAGTCCTTCACTGCCTCTCTGATATGGCTTTGTCCTTCAGCATGCTGGGAAGTGGATAATTTTGCCTAACAGTTTGGGAAAGATTTGCCTACCACAGTGCTAGAAAGCAAAGACATCCAGAAACCTGTCCTGCATCACTGTTGGTGATGTGCTTATGCTTGAGACTCACCACTCCATGGAGTCAGAGCTTCTGTGATCAATCCAGAGAGGTGTCTGCAGCATGTTGGGCCACTGTCTGCCTGAACAGATGCTGGAAGAAACACTGCTGACTTTTGCCTTGTTCAAAACCTCTTGGGTTTGCTTTTTTGCTACTTTAATTCTCCACAGGCAAAAGTGAGCCTCCAGTTTGATGCAAATGAGTAAGCAGAGCTATTGGGAGAAGCTGTTGCTCAGCTCGCAGCTGGAGCATGGTCCTTTCTGGAGGATGCAGCACATAGACCTGGGCTGACCTTGGCTGCAAAGGATGTCTCTGAATATGTGCTTTGCTTTGACAACTCAGACTAAAACTCCCCTAAGCCTCACTGCTCTGTGTAATTCATCGTCTCAGGCTTTGTGTCTCGGTGTTTTTGCTCCTCACCTCTGGTTAGAGGCAGAATGGCAGCTGCACAGCCTCATGCTCTTCAGCCACTGTCACTAAATCAGCCAAAGTGCCATTGCCATTTCTTGTTTAAAACACTGGCTGCACTAAAAATACCTCTGCCCCTGCAACCCTGACGGTGAATGGAGGAGTTGGGGCTGCAGGAGCCCAGAAACTGCTTAGCATGACAATACATCTCTAGTTGTTCATGTACAAGGTTTGGTGCTGGGCGGATGAGGTGAAAACACTGGTGGGTGATTCATAGGCGAGTCACAGGACCTTTGGCTGGAGGGAATTGTTGCCCCCGGGTTGCAGCAAGGGGAGAGGATTGAACTGAGCTCTGCTCTAGAATTTAAGCCATGTTAGGTCAAGGATGTCCTTCCACAAAGGTCTTGGCAGGTGCTTGCTGGTGAAAAATGTCCAGCTTCCTCCTCATGTGGCTGCTCAAACTACTAGGGACTGGTCTGGGTTGGGTTTAGTGTGTTCTAATTAAGCCTTAGCTGTTAACTACTGTTCTGTTGCCCCATCTTTAATGTTAGATGACCTGGTCCTGCTCAGATGTGAAGGACTTTCTGGTTTTGCAGCTCTTTAAGGATAAAGAACATGAAAGGTTGAGCTTTAATTATGGCATTAAATTAATTGAAATATCCTTTAAAAGCTGCAGGTAAAAGTAGAAATTTGGGATGAGAAAGTGCCTTGCTGCAGGGGCAGCTGGTTTGGCAGGCTGGATTTCAGAGTTTGGGGTGTCTACAAGAGGATAGAGAACTTGTCTGCCTTCTTGCAGGGTTAAAACTGGAATAGCTGCAGTAGTTGCTAAGCAGGCTCTTCATCTGGAAGACGCACAGCTGCAGAGGCCATATTCCTCCTCTGTTGGTCTGCAACAGTGCTGCCTGGTTGCTTCCCCTCCACCACTAACTCATAAAAGAAATGAGCTTTTGGAGTTGTTGTTTTGTGTTTGAGCAAAAGTGGGGAAATGCTAATGGAATATGCAGCACTTTCCGCTCACTAGTCCTCTTAGGTTTGATTAAAATGCGTTCAGGCTCCTGGGAGGAAGAGAAGTGCCTCCAATGTGGTAGTCTGAGTCTTGGTATTTCATTTAACTTAGTATAGTTTCATGGCCTGTCTCAAAAGGCCTTATTAACAAGGTAAGGTGTGAATTCATTGTGAAGTCACCAGGAGGAACACTGCCTACAGCAGCAACATGGTGGTGATGTGATTCATAGTGCTGTGCTGGTCTAGCTGTCTGGTTTGATTTTTAACTGCTGCTGCCCTTTTCTTCGGTCAGCTTCCCACTTGAGGTAGAGGAAATTACATGTGATCCCTGGGAAAGATTTGTCACACCCAGCATGTACTCAGATGATGTTGACCCTATTATGGCAGAGTTGAAATGCCAGAGGGTTAGAGTCCTGTCATACCAAGCACCAATAGCCAAGGATAAGAACCCAAAATGACTTGTGGTTACAGGGTGGCAAGTGGGTGGGATACCTCACAAGCATATCTCATGGGCACCTTCCAGGTATGTGCAGAACTGAGAACTTGCTGCCATCTATCCTTGTAGACCCTGAAAAGCTGTTTTGCTGTGCTATGAGGGGGAGTTTTGCAGGAGGAAGGATGGTGCCCATGTTATTGGGTTATAAATGGTGTCAAGCCTGTGATGGTCCTGGATTCTTGGGGGCTGCAGCACTGCAGTCATTAACTGGAGCAAGTCAGGTATTTACGTTGCAGTTATGCCCAAAAGGCCAGGACTGGAAATCCAGAAAAAGAGTCGATGAAGATGAGTCCTCGCTCACTGTGCGGATGCATATGGGATGTCACTGGCAGGGGAGGCAGAGCCAGACTGGGGAGCATCTCAGCTGTGGGCTGGAGGGCCCTGTGAGAAGCAGTGTGGCCAGTCCTCAGTGTCTCACAGCTGTATTTGCTACACCTGATGGAAATGGCCTTTTTTGCCCTGCCTTTGTGCAAAGCTCCAGCTTCTGGAGAGAAGACTTGGTAACAGTATCCAATAGACTCTCTGGTCTCTAATGACTCACTGATACTGTTATCAACTCATTACTGCATGCTGCTCTGCCTAAATGGACAGTTAATTTGCTTGTAACAGGCACTACTAGTTTGCATCCCTTAGCCACTTTGTTATTGATGTAACTGCACCCAGCCGCAAATTAATTTGCTGCTGCTTCATTGGCCCAGAGCAAATTGCTTGGAGATGTATCCTATATTCATAGATGGCAGACTAGACTTGGCAGGGTGCTGAGTGTCAACTACACCCTTCTGTATCAAACTTTGATTAACAACTCGTGCTCGGTGGGAGGGAGGTGTGCCTCAGAGCAAGTTGTCAGGGCCCAGGGTGCCTACAACCTTGGTCAAGGATCTTGAGCTGAGGTGAAAATAGGAAGGGGAGGGTGCTGGGTAACCTCCGAAGTTAACAGCTTTTTGTGGGAATAGTTGTGTCATTTGACATCTCTTCCCTGCTCTGACAGTGGGCTCTGATGCAGACAGATGCCATAGGTTGGGGAGAGCCCCGTGGCAGGGCAGAGCTGGGAGTGAGCTGTGGTCTGTCTGCTTTGGAGTGAGGGTCTCGGTGTGGCTGGGCTTGAAGTGCTTTAACCTGCACATGCAGGGTTGTTCTTTAGCTGGTTTATCTTCACCCAGCGCAAGCACAACATAAGTGAAGTATTCCTTCTTTTCACGGCATTGATGAAAGTCTTAACATCAATGATCTTAAATTAATGATATGTTGAAAGCTCAAGTCTAACGGAGAAGGAATTAATATCCTTGAGACCTGTCTAGTTCTGCCTCTTCTGACACCTCCTAATTTTCCATGTAAATTGACTTATGGATCTTTGGCTCAAAGGCTGTGTTGTGTGCTGGGGGAGTCTGGCGTGTCTGCTAGGAAATTATCCAGCGTAATGGCAGGGTTATAATTGTGCTGTAGCTATTCAGATCTGCCTCCCCATGTGGACGCCCTATCTGTGACTATCTGAATAATGACTGCATTTAGAGCAGTTTAGCGTGCATTTCTGGTTTGTTTAATACTGTATGCCAGGATGCAACAGGCCCCTGTGTGCACAGTTGTGCTCATAATAAAACAGGATATTTAATCTTTCTGTTGTATTGACTCAACCGCGCATGAACAGCAGGAATACTTCTTACGCACACACCTAGAAGAATAAGCTCAGGCTTCAGCTTATCCAAGTAAAATAAATTCACCCCGAATTTTGTAGAAAGTAAATAAAGGTGTGAGCACAGCTGCAGGGAAATCCATTCAAAAGGTATTGATTCACTTGATTCTGGATCTGTTACTGTACAACAGTACAGACTGAAGTCTGTTTCTGACTTCACAGAAAATCAGATGTGGGGGTTGGCATTTAAATCTAATTACAATAGGGAAAAAAGCTGGGCGAGTCATTCAATCAACTGAAATTCTTTCTGCATTTAAAATAAAAAAGAACTGTTGACTGGCTGTACTTTAAGCACTGTTGATGTGAGGGCTGCATAGTACAATGAGAACTTGTCCCTTTGCACAACTGTAATCAATAAAAGCAAAGTATGAAAAGAGCCAGTGTCCCTTTGCACTATGAGTTTTCTATCGGAAAATTCCCTCAATTTGCACACAGCACTGTTCCTTACTTTTAAGGCCTGAGCTGAAGATGGGAACCATAGTAACATCAATAACAAACCTCCAGAAGAAAGGGAAGTTTTGTTAAAAAAGTGTTGCTGTTAGACTCTGGAAGATGGCTATGAAAACAAATCTGTGTGAACCTGGAGGCAGAACCAGTCTGTGCCAGCCCTGGAAGCTGTGCCTGTGATGGATGTTCAGGGGATGCTGCTTCGCCTTTCTCAGGTATGGATCTGCTCAGCAGGCTGCTGGAATGGGCTCAGGCTCAGTCCAGAAAAGCCTGGTGGTTGCTTTCAGGTAGATGTGTAAGAGGGCAGGGGTTTTTCCAAAGTTCAGCACTGAAAATTAAATCTTAGATTAGTCCAGTTCCCCAATTTCTGGAAAAATCTCAGCAGAGATGCTCAGAGCACCAGGTTTATTCTAACCAGTTGAAATATTTTTGTCTTATCAGGGAGGAAATTAAGATGGAAAGGTGTAGATTAGAAGCTTTTACAGGTTCAGGAAGGACTTTTCATTGTTACACTGCTGACACTGAATTGCTGCTTTGCACTCTGGTGCACTGCTCCTTTCTGTCCCGAGATGGCTGTGTCCTGAAGGATGTATAAGCAGATCAAGTAATTTCTGCAGAACTGTTTTTTTGGGCTTTTTTTTGTAATGCATTTCAAAATATGAACTGTTGCTCAGACAGTAACTTTGTGAACTGCCTGTTTTGTCTTTGAGGCTTTCAATCACACTTGTAATATCTAATGTAGTAGCAAAACGATGGAAGAATTCCCATGAAGACCCGGTGCTTCTGCAGCATTATTTGAGTTCCTGCACCACTTGAACAGTCAGATACAGAATTTAAAGTTTGTGCTTCTTCACTGAGCTGTCACAATTGCACTTCATTAGTATTGATGTTTCCTCTTTAAAGAACAGATGAAACACTACTGAAGAACACTCCTGACAGACTAATGTATCAGAGCTTGTTACATGTTGCAGAAACTCGTTTCTTGGGGTTTTTTGTTTTTTTTTTTTTTGTTTTTTTTTTTTGTTTTTTTGCTAGTAATTCTGTAAGTCGGCTGTGTGTTGCTAGCTACTCTCTCACTCCTCTAAAGCAACACTCTCACTTCTGGGTCATCTGTCCCACCCTATGGGATGTATCTTTGCAGCTATTGGAATAAGAACATTTTAAAGAATCAGTATAATGAGGTGTTTCAGGAAAATAAAAGAAATGGAAGTTATGTCCTGTCTAATATATCAGAGCTCAGCTGATCTGCCTGATCCCTGAAGTTGGCAGGCCTCAGACAAGTGTTTCTGGTAACTTTGTCTTTTCTTGACTCACCCACTACTCTGTTCTGGTTTTCTTTCCTGTACTAAAGGACAGAGTCAAGATAAGCAGTTGCTTTTTTTCAGCAGTACTGTAGATTTTATCTGAGATGACAGCCTACACTTTACAAGGATAAAATGGTCATCATTATTCTTCTGTCTCCAGCCATCACCCAAGGTTTGGGTCATTAATACTTGTAAAGCATCTGAAATAATTAGATTTCAGGAACTAGAGGACAGCAACACGTCAGCTTTCCTTCTTGGCAGCTTGTTCTGGTGGTGAAATCAGAGACATGAGATGTCAAATTCCATTCTTGGGCAGCCACAGAAGAAGCTTTTGGCATGACTTGGACCTTGTTTTGCTTGGGTGGGTTTTTTTTGTTTGTTTTTGTTTTTTTTTTTTTTTTGTTTTGTTTTTTTTTTTTCCTGATCCCATGTCATTAATTTCAGTGGAGGCACTGGTGTGAGAGAAGACTTTGGAATTCCTCTTGTGGCTGAGCAGTAAAGGGGGTGTTGAGGCTGTCTGTGCAACTGGCCTGTTTCCTTGTGCGATCGTGGACTGTTGAGTGTCTGCAATTACCCTGTGAGCATTAACTGCTTGGATGTGTATGCAATGTGTAGGGTGCCACCGCATTTCAGAGAGGATTGAATACCCATGTGAATGTGGGTGCTGAGGCTGGGTGGCACTCTCACCCCTTTGGAGGGTAAGTTTGGCAATGTGCGATGCTTTCCTGCCCTAAAGGGTTGCCCTGCATCTCTGCAGGAGGGGTTCCTCAGTCATTGGCATGCATGTTTCTTTGCTCTCACATTTGCACTGGAGTCACAGAGAAGATGCCTGGCTGCCTTCTGCTCCAAAGGAGCGTGAGGATAAATAAAGGAGTCTCCAGGGCATGTAGGCCCTTATGCTGTTTTTTTCAAAGAACTCCCTAGAGCAGCATCTTCTACCCTCTTGTAGCCTTCAGCATACTGGGAGATCTAGTAGGACCAGAGGTAAAGCCATACCTGACTATATGCAGCCCTTTTCCCAACTGCATACAAAGCTGGACTGGTCCCCTTCCCTCCAAAACACAAAGTAATCAGCTATGCTGTGGCAACATAATGAACAGCAAGCTGAATTTGCTGGGTAAAGTCTCCCCGAGCACACAGGAGACATCCTAATTACACTGATTGGGCCATTACAATGCAGAGTTGATGGGGAGATGCTGGAATGTTGGTTTTTTATAATTTTTTTTTTTTTTCTCTTTTACCCCGAGTCTGAGAGTGTCAGGAAAGGAGGGGGGAGGTCTCATTAAAATTCCCCCCAAAAAGACGTGTAATTTATTTCACACTGAACAATTGATGTTTCCCATGCTGCAGGAAGACTGAATATTAATTCCAGCCAGTGGGTCCCTTCTCACTGAGCTGCCAGTGTTTGTGTCCTTAAACCCAGAGATTGTGTCAGTACTGGCTGGGGGCTGTGGCTTGGCACAAGGTGTCTCAGCCCGAGAGCAAATGTTTATGTGCTGGGGAAAAGTATCTGGGCTTGAATAAAAGCAAAGGACAAGCAACTTGTTCTGAGAGGTGACATTTATTTTACTCTTCTCTTCACTCGCACACCCCCCACCCTCCCCCCACCCGCCCCACCGCCTACCTCTCCTCCTCCACACGCCTCCCATCGCCCTCACCTTCCTAAGCACGAT
>JANHGN010011753.1:0-24208 GCA_024605025.1 Megaceryle maxima | reverse complement strand
CCCGCCCGCTGGGGCTGCCACGCGGTGCTCGGCGGCTGATGGCTGCGCCCCGGGGGGGGGGCCTCCCCAGGTCGGTGGGGAGCAGCTAGGCACCTGCCGGCGCTGCGCTGCGGTGCCGGGGGCGCGGGGCTCGCCGCCGCGGCGTGACCTTCCCGGCGGGCTGCGGAGCTCGGGGCAGCCCTGGCGGGCGATCCTCCCGCGGTGGCCGGCGGGGGTCGAGGGACCGTGTCCCGCGGGGCGCAACGTCGACCTCCGCGGGGCGTCCCGGGCGCGGTGCCTCCGCCGAGCGGGGAGGTGCGGGGTGGTCGGCAACGGCCCGAAGCGTTTCCCCGCGGCCGGCGCCGGCCGTTCCGCGGCGGGAGGAGGGAGGGCGCTGCAGTGGGGCGCGAGCCGGGCGGCGGGGGGCGGCAGATCGCGCCTTTCTCCCCACCGCGGTGGGGCGAGTCGGCGCCTGGGAGAGCATGGGGCTGCCGGGCGGCGGCGTCTTGGGTGGCGAGAACAAAAGGCCCCCGGCGGGAGCGGGCGGGGAGCTCCGCCGCCGCGCCCGGGGTGCCAGCTCCCAAAACGGGGGAGGGGGGGTTGCGTGTTCACCTCCTCTCCCCCGACCGCCCTCCCGGGGGAGCGCAACTGCAGCCTCCCTGGGGCCAGCTCCTTCCCAGCAGCCGCCTCCACAACCTGTTGGGCTGTCTGGCTGGTGGGGAGCCCCGGGGGGGCGGGCAGCCTTCCCACGGGGCGCTGGGTGGGCGCAGGCGGCCTGAGGCCAGCGGCAGGCGAGGCTGAAGGCGAGCGCTGCAAACGGGCGGGTTTTGCCTCCCCGGTGGTTTCGGCCCCCAGAAGCTGGATTAAGACCTGGGTTCAAGCAGTTCCAATACCTGGCGTAAATTAAATTTAATGAAAGAAAGCATTTGTGCGATGTTAAACAACGATCTTTTCCCGCAGCCCTCGTGTGTGGAAAAGATGCGTTCTGTTTCCAGGAGACTGACTGGGGCAGCTGGTTTGAAGCGTTTCGGAGTTTTGTGTTTATTTCACCATGTAACCAAATGAAGCTGTATTGTCAATATCAAATGTTCTCTTGTCAGGTGTAGAATTGAGCTATAAAAAGTGCTTTAGTCTAAGGACAACTGAATAATCAAAGCTTCAGCCGTAAGTTACGTTGACTATTTGCTGGTTTAGAGATCTCTGATGGCAGCTAACTTGAGCAGGGATGGTGAGCAAATAGAGTTTCCTTCTGTGGCTTTGTTCATTTTTCAAGGTAAATGTTAGAGAAACGATAAATTTAATTTGAGATTACTCAGATCCTGTGCTGCAAATGACTGAACTCCGTGTCTAGTTACTGGGTAGTTGTTCTAAGCCTGACAGTGTGGCTTTGAAAACAGTTTTTTAAATAAAGTCCATTGCACTCCTAATGATAATGCAGGAGACACGTGGCTTGTGAGAATGGTTTTATGGAGGGAGCAAGTGTACTTTAATCCTGAGTTTATTATTTCTGCCGTGCTGGTGCCCTGTTTCTGGGGCTGAGGATGTAGGAGTAGTAGATAGCTGTATGCTGAAGCGTGCGATCAGCAGTCTGAACTTTGAAAGCAAGAAGAAAAATCTGTGTGGCAAAATAGCTGGTTTGTGATCTGAATGTGTGGTGGGTGACAGCATGTGATTATTGAAGTTCTTGGTTTCTGCCTGTAACTGACCATGGTAATGTGCAGGTACTTAGCCTGCGTCACTGGTGTGCATCCTGGTTGTTGAAATAGGGTGCGTCGTGACCGTACACGTGAAGGGGTGTTCAAGGCCAAAGAGTTAATGCATCAGTTCAGCTCAAGAAGTTTTTGTAATTCACCTTAGTTACAAACATTGCCATCTGCCCTTTTCTTTGCATCTGTGTGTCCATAAATGTGTCTTGGATAAATACTGGTTGGGGCTGTTAGCAAAACACTAGAAGCCACAGAAAACACTTTATTTTTATGCATGTTGCCACTGAAAATGTCAGTTTCTGGAAAATCAAAGTAGAAGCTGTCCTACGTTGTGTCTGTATTTGGTTGTGGGTTGAGAGGTATGCAGGTATTTTATTTTTTTATTATTATTTTTTTTAATACTAAGTCCTGCTTTTGGGAATGCGAGAACTTGTTGGCAAAAGCAGAGGAGACAGTCAAAGCTTGTGATTATAAGGAGAAGGATCTAAGCTTGTGGGTAACGGAGAAGAAATGTTTTCCTCTTTGTGTCCACATAATGCAGGGCTGTGGGAAGATATGCTTAATGAGGATGATTATTGCTGTGGCTTTCCATAAATCCACTTGTAATGGAGGCTTTGTACAGTTACTTCTGAATCTGTACATTTAAAAACTGCAAATAGCGATAATGGAGTTGGCTAATAGCAGACTGTCAAGTAAGTGCAATCCTTGTGATAATGTTCAGCCATAGATCTCCATTTAAGTATTACTTTTAAGCAGAAAATGTTTCTTGTAGGTCATAGTATATGCAATTAGGAGGAAAAAAACCCACAGCTGTTGCTGCCCATTCTTGAGTCTTAACCAGCTAACTTTAATTGTGCAAAGAGTACTTTTTCTCTCCAGCTTTTTATCAGATAGCAGATCTACAATTCAGTAGATCCATTTGATATGAATTTAGATAGTTGAAAGGAATAATGATAATAACCAGCTTAAAAAAGCTGACTCGAGGTCTACCTAAGCAGTAAACATGTGCAAGTTAAAGCTGGGACTTGAGCATTTTGAAGAATTGCAAACTTCCCTGCAAAGATTGGAGTCAGCTGAGTGCCACCAGGTGCGAGCCTGAGCTGATCTTGTTAGCAGTATTAGCCGGGATGAACCTTTCTGTTTCAGTGTTTTTTTTCAGTGCCTCTTGGAAGCCAGGGTTGAGAGGTAAATTTCTTGTGTCTGTTTTGTGATTTAGAAATAAAAGGTGAAGGTTAAGACAGTAGGGAAAATTTTTAATGTGCTATCTCACCTCAGTACAGAAGGATATAGAACTACCTATTATTTTTAAGTAAAACATTCATAATAGCTCTCAGTCGCTTTATATAGCCTTTTGAATGAATGCAGTTTTAACTTACGTAGCTGAGAAACAGCTTTTGAAGAAATCTGAAGGGTGAGATGCTTATGTTTATGTTTAGATAAATTAATTGAGAAATATTTGTGAAGCTTACTACCATTGCTCACTTTCCTTTAAAAGCACTGCCTTGACTTTCATCTTCATACGGTTTGAGGGCTCCCTACGTGGGTTTGCTTTTGCTCAAAATCTGACCATAAAAGTAAGCTTTGTTTCCACAGATTTCAGTGTGGTGTTCAAATCCAAAATGTATGCTGCCTTTCCAGTAAAAACTTGTAATTACATGGGGTGGTAGCTAACTGGAAAGTATTGCAAAACATATGTAAGAATACTGTCGTACAAACTCTAAAACTGACGAATGACTCACTGTGCCAGTGCTATATCAAATTCTATCTATACACAAGGCTTAAATGACAAGTTTACTTTTAGGCAGGGAATATGCAATTTTCCTGTACTCTTTCTTCATCTAATGTCAAGTGAGCTTAATGAAATGGTGCATGTGGGCATACAGGAGGCACCAGTTGTGGAGCTTTAATGAGCAAAGGGAACAAGCACTACTTGGTTCTATTTGTGAAGATGCTAGAGACGTAACTACTCTGTATATTAAAAACCAAGTTTATGGTACTGATGCATGTCTTGAGACATTTGTTTCTTTTATGTACCTCATCATGATTTGTTTATGTGCATGTACTAATGTTTGTTCTATTTTTGTTTTCTACAGGAGAGGGTGCTTGTTTTTTTTTTGGCAGTGTATGTATCATCTTTACATATTTGTATTAGTTGAGTTTCTAGCTGTCATTTCAGAATTTTGGCAATATTTTTGTGAATATAAAATTCAGATCACTGCCAAAATGAAAATGGGATGATGTTCAGTATGGGAAAGGGGCCCATGATTGTAGATTAAGGAGGAAAAGGCTGCTTTCCACTGCAACAGCGCAGGTTTTATTCATGCCTTTGACTTGGTGCTTGTGATTTATTATGAGAAGCTTCATAGAGCTTTGGAGAGCTCTCCACAAAACTCCAGGATGTGTAAGCAGGCAGTAACATCCAGTAGCTGGGAAGCCTGGGTGAACTGGAAGCAGGATGGGGAAGAGAAGGATAGGGAAGATGGTGGGTGGAGGTTATGGGGGTCCTGTGCTGTTACATTGTGTGTCTCACCTCTATGTCTGTGGATGCTGGGATGCCTGACAAAACACCTCCAAGGAAGCCCAGCCTGCAAAGCTAAGGAACACCCAGTATCCACTTAGGGCCAAGCAGAAGGCTTTAAACTCTTCACAGCCTCTTCTTTTAACTTCTCATTTAGCCATAACCCATTCTTCCACAAAGCCTTTCCCTTCTGCTCTCTGTTAATCGTTGTCTTTCTGGGCTGTGGAGAAGGCATCGTGCAAAGTCCCTGGTCTTTGCCTCGTGTTGTTCATGAGAGCTGTAGTGACCAGCACCTGGAAGTGTTTTTACTGTCTGGAGGAGGGTCACGTTGTCCTTGGGCTGTGAAAGGGGGCCAAGGAAGGGAAGCTGGAGCACTTGCTCTATAATGCAAGTGTGCACACAATCTATATCCATCTGTGTCTTACTGGAGGAAAAAAAAAAAAAAAAGGCTGAAACAGATCTTGCTCCTCCAAGGATGCTATTTTCTGAGAAATTTTCTAAAGATCAAAAATCTTTAGATTAGACATAAGTTAGGTTTTTTTCAGCCGGGCATGGAAGCTATGTATGTAAAAAGCCTGTCTGAGAGCAAAATTGACAAAAGCATCCCCTAATACCTGGGCTTGGTACGTGGAGGAAGTAGCTCTGTTTGGATGCTTTCATTAAGAGCAATCCACTGTGTATCTGAAGTACAGCAGTACCATTAATCTGGGAAGGCATAGGGTGGTCCTGCTCTTCTTGTCCTTCAGCAGGTATAGAAGCTTTCATTTTTCAACCTGCCCAAAAGATACTTATTTCTTGGCACAAGATTTCAGCTGCAGCTGGCAAGTGAGTAAGTACTGTCTTCCAGCCTTACTGAGAAGAGAGAAGTTATTTCAGCTGGCACAAGAAGTTAATAGTTCAGAGTTGTCAGATGAAATTGAACAGCGAAGAAGCGTGAAGGCTGGGCATGTAGCATCGCTATTTCAAAAGCAGTACTGGAAGTCCCATCGTCACTTGAAAACAAAACATGTGTGTACTTGACCGTGGTGAGGAGTTGTCTATTGGCTTCACAGACCTCTCTTTTTTTTTTTTTTTCTGCAAGTGTAGTGTTTGACACTGAACTGCACGTGTGTATACAAAGGCTAACATTGGTTCTATTTTATGAGATCCACACAGCACTGTCGCTTTTTTATCCCTCCAGTGTATGGATTCTTCTCTTGTGTGTCATCCTTGCTGCTGAAGCCAGCCGGGCACTTGAGCTTTGTAGTAGCTCTTCTTTCTTCGGGAGCAAGAAGTTATTCATGGGATGGTACTTGCTTCTTCTGTTAGATTTCCTCACAAAATTAGATCTTGCCGTGTTTTGAAAAAGCCATTTTTCTAGAGGGTTTTGTGAGTAGGGATGGAAGAGGGATGATTGTGAGGCTCTTTTTCTGGAGGAGTTCTGGTAATTGTGGTATCGACAGGTTAGATTTTCTGCACCAGCCTATATGTATTTTGATAGGATTGTTAGTTCGAAAGTAAATTAGATCTGAGAAGGATGAAAAAGGCTAGTCTAGTGTTTGGATTTTAGGGTGCATATTTAAACAAAAAAATTTCCTTTTTTTTTATCTGGCAGATACTGTGCTTCTGGTATTTTATCTTGCAGGAGATCCATAGGACTGGTAAAGAGGATCCTTTTGGACACTTTTAAGAGTGTCTTGAGGTGTTACGTACTTGGAATAGATGTGGGGAGAAATGAGGAAAAAGTGACCTCTTGTTTTTGGATGGAGCTGTTGACTTTTTATAAAGTACTATTTTCCTCAAATACAGAAGAGTTATGTCTGTTTATATCTTACTAAATAACATTTGTTTCACCAGATTTGATCAAAAGTTTAGTCATTGCAGAATCAATAATAATTCTCTTACCTTAAGGAAAAATCTGTTATTTATGAATGTACTGTTTGTTGTATTTTAACTACTTGTGATGCAGAATTTGTAAAATTACGCAGATTAACTGGAGGATGCACGCAAAATCCAATAAAACATTTCCCTTGTCAAAGATCAGTGAAATAAGAAATGTAATTACCATAAACAATGAAAATTAGACTCTTAAAATCTATGAACTAGAAGGAGTGGAAATAATTTTGTAATACATATTCTCACTGGTTTTGTTGAGACTGTTCTTGTGATCAACCAAAATTCCCTTACAGTCTTATGTATCCTAATAATCTCTGTGTTACTACGTGGTAAAAATCCTACTTGTGAACTTGTATTTAACCGGAGGAGGAAGCGTGCATTTCTGAGAGTGCACTTTAAGATACCGTCTCCTTGTTACAGCCTTGTTCATGGGTAGCTTCCAGTTAATAAATGCACAATTGAAGAATTACACCTAGGAAGACATGTATTTCAGCAGATTGTAGTTTCACTGCTTTAGTTCTGCCTCGTGACACAAAGGTAGAACTAAAAACTTCTGGAGGAAAGTTTGTCGCCTTTGGTATACTTGGGAGGTAGAAGGCTGTTGTAATGCAGCAGCTGCTCTTGGTGATTTGGATTTTCTCTGGATTCTGTTACATCTTTGGAGCTTGTAAAACTACACTTTATGCTTTGGGTGCAGGTAGACTGTCTGTTAAGGATCTTTTGGCATTTTAGAATAGCCCTTCCATTAACCTAATTTTCTGAGGGCTGTCCCATTGCAGGGGTTCATTTTAGCACAGGTCAGTAGGTGCCAAATCCTGCTTCTTCACCCAGACGGGTCAAGACAGGGAGAGCTCATGGCCTGTAGCACAGCCGTGACTTTAGCTGGGTTTTTTTGGGGTTGATGCAACGTGTAGCTTTTTGTTATTTGTAGCTGGATTTTAGATGGGACTGCAGTGGGCATGGGTCTTCTCTGCCTCCGCCTTCGAGTGGGCAGGTACCATCCTTTCTTTGCACAGAGATGTGTACCTCCTGACCGTGAGCATCGCACCGTGTTCTTCTCCTTTGTTTGCCGCTGACTTCCCTGGCTGGCTGGGTCTGCAGCTGAGGCTGTGATGGTGGGAGGCAACTCTCAACTCCACGATGGAGCAGTGTGCAGAGTCTAACGCCTGTGCCGTGGTGATAAAGCTCCAGTGGCTCTATAGGAGAAAAGCTGTTACTTCTGATAATTGTGCTTGGCTCCTGCTAGGCTTCTTATTTGAAGATTTTTCTTTATAAACAACATAGTAATAAAACATGCTGCTCTACTACACCCATGCCAGTCTCTCGCTTGTGCCTGTGGAAGGAATAAGGAGCATCTCTGATTGTAAGAAGGGGGAGTTCTGAAGGGTTACATGGCAGCAGACTGTCATGCCCTTCTAGTGATCCCTTACCCTGGTGTCAAAGCTGTGCATCCTATTAAGAACAGTATTTTGCTAGAGCGATCAAAGATTTTTCCGTTGGCCAAAACCATTTAGGTAGCTGGGCAAACGTTTGTCTTAAAATGACTGGAATGGAATTACTGGGATAGCAACTTGACTGCAGTGACAAAATCCATCTTTAATATCCTAGAAAACATGAATAGGGTTTTGTTTGCTTAGATCATTAGGTGTTCAGGACAGGCACCGTGAATTGTACGGCATTAAAGACTACATGGCCCAGCAGTTATGTTCCTGGAAAGCATTTGTAAATGGGAGTTTGAATTAACGAGGTGTATTTTGTGTTTTTTTTCTTAAACTTTGAAGAGTTGTGCTTTGAATACCAGTGAATTCTTGTTGCTCTTTAACATTATTTGCAAGGAGCAGGTGAAGGATCTCCTGACTGCCTGTCCCCCCCCCGCCCCACTTTGAGTGAATACCTCTATTGCATGTTGCCTTGGGATGCTATGAGAAATGCAGATGTTCTGGTTTTGGTGTGTAGGTGACAGGATGGGCTGGCAACTGTGTAGGTTTTAAATGCAGGTTAAGCTCTCAGATACTGGCTTTATTCATATCTGAAGTCAGTTAACAGCCTCTTGGATTCTTGTTGCACAGTGTAATTAAAATAAACACTATAATGCTAATCATTTATGTATTTTTGCCTGTGGGTAAAGTTTTAAATTAGAAGTAGCTATACTTTGGTGGAAGTGGGTGTTTTTTTTTTTTTTTTATTATTATAATAATGGTGCCTGTTTCCAGTCTGGTAATATTTCTGTGAGTGCATAAAAAATACTGCTAGACAGATTTGTTTTTGTTTTTTATTACCTAATTGTATATTCTAGTAACAATGTAATTATTGCTTTTAACAAAAAACTGCCTGACTTGAGTGTTTAATTCCATCAGACTCAAGCAGTAGCTGATGAGGTGATAAATGATAGGTTATATGTGGAAGTGGATTTGCAATTATTTGCTGCTTTGGGGGGGGGAGATGTTTCTGTCCAATGAGTAATGTTGAAAATCAAAGTGGTACACCAGATGTTTTTTCTAATGACTGTGGTTCAAGGTCTCTTTTGTAGGGAGGAGGGTTTCGACTGAGTTCGTTCCTTGGCTTTGAAGTTTCTCTCTCGCTTGTTAACGTAGCACTCCTCTAAATCTTTTGCTCTGGACTTCTCTGCGGATGGGTTTTATGGAAGAGCTCCTTTCCCAACCCTTTGTGTGTCTCGCAGCTCCCCATTCATCCGGCAGTGGAGGGGCAGCAGCATTTTTCCAGTGCAGGCTGAGCACTTCCTTTCACTTGTGTTTATTTCATAGCATTAAAACAAGAATAAGTGTTTCGCTTTATTTGTTGATGTCTGATTAGGAATTAGTGGAAGAAACTGAATCACTGGTGTGATTAACGATAGGTTTTGTTTCTGATGTATGAAAGGGCTCATTGTCTGAGGCTTTTCCTCCGTCGCGCTCTGCCTAATCCCGCTGAAATCACGCGAACGGTGGCAGCGCTCGAGGCTCCTCATCTTGTTTTCCTGTGGACTTAACCATACAGCTGGAAAATTTCCTCTTCCAAGGGACGGTTGCTTCTCCTGCTGAATCTGCTGTCATATCATAGTGGCCTTGCTAATCAGGTGGGCATTCATTCGGGGGTCTAAGGGTCAGGGGGTGGTTAATCTGAAACCTGCAAGCTGATGAAATTTGTGCTCGGTTTGGGCTTCGCACCTGGGCCTGATGGCTTTGTTAAGGCTGTCTGTTGCCTGCCTTTGCAGCTGTGGCTGAGGGAGGTGAGCTGCCTCCTTCTAACCTTTAATTACTCCCCGGTGTTTGTTAGAGCAACTTGCTGCAATTGCCGATGCAGAACTTCTGCAGGGAGCAACTTTAAAATGGCTCAGTGTATCTTTTCAGAAGCAGCGTTATAAGTTCAAGGTTTGCAGAAATGAAGGCATTTCTAAAAGTATGTAGCAAGAAATGAAGGTAGATGTGACTGTTCCTCCTTCAGAGTAACCCTGGAAGAGACACAATGCCCCACACCGCGAACACTAACTAGCCTTTCTTTGCCTCTGAATCAGGTTGTCATTCCAAGGTCTCAGAGTGATTTAAAAATATAAAATAAACTCCCCTGAGGAATCTATTAAAAATTATTTGGTTCACTGAACATTCAGTCTTGGAATCCATTAAGTGCCTGTAAAAGGACTTGAAAAATCCTCTCTGAAGTTGGTCTGAGTTGTGTCCCTTTGGCAGGTGGGCATGAGGGAATTTCATTGCTTTATTTTCAAAACAGAAGTGTGTGGAATTAATATTGATTTTTATTATAGCTGTCTGCTAGTGCCACTGTATCCAAGGGTCGTATGTCAGCTCTGTTTTTGTAGTGGCAGCTTTCCTTGTTCCTTTAGTTGAAGTCTGTACTTGTGGTGCTGTGGAAATAATGGGGGTATGCTCTTGTGTTTTTCTTTTTTTTTTTCTTTTTTTTTTTTTTTTCTCCTTTTTTTTTTTTTTTTTTTACTTTCTTTAAATTAAATTTGTAAAGCTTTATTACCTAGAATTAAATTCTTATCAGGTTGAAATGGTGCATAAATTCTTGTTCAATGGAGACAAATGCTATTAGAAATTGGTGAAACTAAGCTGTATTTTAATCCTAGATTTATTTTCATTTCCATTGTTGTCCATTGAAAACACTTTGCATCTAGTTTGTCCGTCTGTGTTGGTGTTTTCCTGTGCTGATGACTTTTAATGGTTAAGCCTGGGAGAGCAGAGTGTTAGATTGCCTCTTACGGCTGTGACCTGGGTTATACTCCAGGTATCTGGTGTAGGTGTTGTAAGTTCCCATCAGCATGTGCTGCCTTTGTGTGCTGAAGAGAGTTGTCATGTTATTCAGCAAAAATATATTTTTTGTTTGGTTTTTTTTGCATGCAAATATTCATAGTTGCTCAGACCTTGGTAGCTTTTAAGAGCCTAAAGTCAGGTGAGGTCTTAAAGACAACACAAGTAAGGGGCAATCCCTCTGGATATGCAAGGTTATTTGATTAACCCACCTGACCTGCAGCGTTTGAGAGCAGTTAAATATTTGGACAGCCAGCAGTCCTTTAGTCATTTTCCATTAGGTGATGGCCTCCTCCATTTCGAGTTCACTCTGTTTTGCTGCTGTTGCCAAGCCTTGTGCGATCCTGCGAGGGAGCTGTGCGTGGGGGCACGGCGGGTGCTTTTGGGGCTGTGCTGAACCAGGCTCCGGGGAGCAGCTGGAGATGCGTGTCACCGCAGGAGTGTCTTCTGCAGAGGGTAGGGGATTGGAGGCAAGGGAGAAGACTGTTAATTGTGGCTTGTGGACGCTGTAAAGGTTAGCTGGTAGGGAGAGTTAGGACCTAAGTGGAAATAGCATCGCTGTCCTGAGAAGTGTGAAGGCTTTTCAAAACCTAATCTAATCTGCATTAACTGTATGATGCAATAATGAATAAATGCAATTCCGGCAAGCTGAGATGGTCCAATTTTAATAACTTCTCAAAAAATCAAAACAAAGTATTTCACTGGAAGAGGCATATCATGGTTATCCAAATTTCCTTCTGTAGAACTGCTCTTAACCTCATATGAGCGTACGCTAATGGTTTAAAAACTCATTTGTCTCCTTGTCAGCACTTTGACTGGTATTTTAATATAAAAGACGAGGTTTTATCTTTAACTGGTCTTGTTTTTCAATGGGTGTTGCAGTCAGCTGGAAAACTGACTCTTTCACTGCTGTGGTTTTGGTGCAGTGTCTACTGTAAGAAAGTAAAACTTATGTAAAACCTGTGATGCTTTCAGTGGTCGTATTTCTGTTTAGATTCAAGGGAAGGGGAGCAGATGTTTATGCTGACGCACTCGCTCTTGCCCTCTTCCTGAGGGTCTGTGGTAGCAGTATTACTATGGGTAAAATTCCCATCCTCTCCAAAGCCCGAGGAAGGGAAGGAGGAAATAGCTGTGGTGATTGTAACCTGGTCCATTTCTGGACGTGTTGCTGAAGCTGTTCTGGAAGAAATGTGGCTAGTAAGTTTTATGGGAGAAAAAGCTGGTACAAAGAAAAAAATACAACACCCAGACCTTCTTGGGATTCAAATGTGGTTTTCAAAATGCTGATAGTACCTTTTTGTGTATTCTGGCAGGAAAAGAACATGATTGTAATGCGTTTTCATTGTGCAGGTTTAGTAAGTGACTAGGCGGGATTCAGCTCTGAATTTCTGACTTTGGAGTGTCCATATTGTGCATAATGAACTTCTAAGTCAGTTTTTGGAGACTCTGATACTTCGCAGGAAAATGAATGAGAAGTTTAGTGTAATGCACTACTCTTCTCAATATGGTTTTCTCACCTGAAATTACTAAGTTATAAATATTTTTAAGAACCATTTTCAGTTAACTTTGATTCTGAAATGAGCTATGAACAAGTATTCTTCTGTATTTGTGATCTCAAAGTGAAAAATGTTTCGATTAATAGAATCACTACCTTAGTTTTTATAGTAGTTTGCTGTGACAAATGTGGTTTCTAGGTGTGCTTACAGGGTGTAAGTTCAGCAGACTTTCTGCTCTGTCTTTTCACCTAACTGCTTTATGGGCTTGCATATAATCCTGTTAATTAAATTGGTTTTGTGTGATCACTAAAGTGTCTCTGAATGGGTAAAAGGTGCTTTTTATGGACCAAAGGGTCTGTGGTTTGGTATCAGTTGTGCGGTGGGTGTTGAGGTGTTGGGTGCTGGTGTTAGGAGGGCAGCGTGGTGTTGCTCTGCATCCATCTGGGGAAATGCAGTTGTCTGAGCAATTAGAAAAGAAAACAAAATGGTTTGGCTTGGTGTGAAAACTTGCACCGCTTGGCTCTGTGCCACTGTCTTCGGTGCACGTATGCGTGAGGAGCAGATGTGTTTGCAGTGTGACTTTCTCCGTTACTGGTGGGACGGAGGGGCGTTTGGTCGAGGTGCAGAGTGGCCAGAGGGGGTGACACTGGTTGTTTGTCAGGTTGTCACGTTGCCTTCTGATGAGGAGAGAACTTCTCAGAAGGATTGTCTTTTTATAACCAGTGTGGGTAAGTGGAAGTGAATCACTTCAGAGGAAGCTTAAGGTAAAGGCAAGTGTCACTGTGAAGGAAACTGAAGGAGACCAATCCAGCTCGGCAGCCCTGGGCTCAATTTTCTGAGCGCTGGCTGTGACCTTGGTTGTGCACAGGCGAGCTGCTGACAAGCTACAGAAATCCTGGGTGGACGTGTGGCCTCTTGCTTTGTTTAACAGTGTTCTCTTTCTCTCTCTCTTTTTTTTTTTTTTTTTTTTTCCCTCCTGAGGAGGGACAGAGAAGATGCTGAGAGTTCCCAGCTACAATGCTTTTCAGATCCTTATTTGAAAGTGTTTTAAACAAGGGACATCAGAAGCTGAGATACAAAGCAACCTTTTGAAGTTAAAAGTGGGACTGCATGAAAATGAACTGCTTGTCTGTGAAAAGAGTCAAGTGTGAAAGGATAGGATGGTTTCACTAAATGAATTTGATAGTCTGAATAAGTGTGGCAAGGCAGAGAGGAGAATCTGGAAAGGTCAGGACTGAGCATGTGACTGTAGACAGGCGGTGGAAAGACATGAAAGGAATTGAGTGGAAATGCCTTGGTTTATTTTTGTTTGTTTGTTTGTTTTACTTCGAAGTGATTTATTTATTTATTTTGGTGAAGGTGGTCATAAAAAGGGAACTTCAGAAGCTTGCTGTGGAGAAATGGGGAATCTGTTTCTTTTGGGATCTTGTACCTTTTCCACTCAACTTTTGTGTGGTTTCAAATAGCTGAAGGATCAAAGCCCCGAGGAACTCCTTGTTATGTGTGCAGTTCCGTTCGTAGCACTGCTCTATCCTACACGCTCTCTGCGGTTGAGTGCTTCAGCAGCTTTTTATCCAAGTACAAGAGTTCTTATTATTGCTGGCTTGTTGCCTCAAATAATTTGTGACATATTTTCTAGGTCCCTGATACTGCTTCAAAGGATAAATTTGTGATACCTGCATTCAGTGTAGACAAATGTGAGATGGAATGCCTTGGTAGCAGGGAACGGAAGTTTTTGCAAAGTGATGTTCTCCAGGTTGACTGTCACCACTCAGGGTGGGATCTTGAGACCAGTAGTAATTCCATCAAACCATCAGCTCTGCATAGTAGTGATTGAGGAAAGCATATCGATTCTTATGAAATGCTATGAAAAGAGTAAAGAGTAAGATACAGAACATTATTATGCCATGTCTAAATCCATGATTTGTCCATATGTTAGATACTGTTTCACCTGCCCTTACTTTCACCTCAAGAAGAATTTAAAGTAGCTAAAAGTGTGGAGAAACACAACACGAGTCATTGGAGATCTGGAATGGCTTCCATGTGACAAATGACTGGGAAAAGGTCGGTTGAAGAAGGATGTGGCAGAGGTCTGTGAAATCATGAGTAGCTTGTAGAGGGTTTGGCTCTTCTATCTCCCAGTGTAAGAGCAAGGGAAAGTCAACTAAACTTTGTAGGAGACAGGTTCACACTGTGGCAGGAGGGAGTGGTTCTTCACACAGGGCTAGAAAGAAAGCCTGTGGAACTCTTGGAAAAGGTCTTTTGGGGACTACTTGGTGAACAAATCATGACAGTCTAAGGCAATCCCTACCAGTGGAATTACTGAAGGCTACCAAGGTCCTTGGGGGGGAGTGCAGATGTGCTTGCTATATACTTGCCCTTTTCTAGCTCTGGGCTAACAGGTTGTGTCAGAGGCAGGGTATTAGACTAGAGGGCATGTGGTGTGACCCAGCACATCCATTTTTACGCCTGTGTCCTGTGTTTTGCCATGAACTTTGTGTCCCTGGTTTGATTAACAGAGGGCAAGCCCTCTGCAGGAAGGCCTTTTCTGTGGAACTTCACTTTCTTGAGCAAGACCAATGAGTAGATAAGCTGTAGCTGGCAAAAGCTGAAAGTGAGGAGCGGGGAGTTGCTGTTTGCCCATTCCCAGTTGCTGTAGCTTACCTTACACTGTTTTTGTGCCGGGCCATTTCACTGAAGCAGCAGAAAAATAACTTTTTAGTTATTATTTATTTAGTTAGTGGGGGTGGAGTGGGAAGAGCTGGATAGCTTTCTGCTGGTTAGTGGGTTAAAGCAGTTCATAGGTGCAGTGAATGCCCAAGGGGATGGGACTGCACAGCCCAGAGAAGGCAGCGAGGCATTCTCCTTTGATCACTAGTGAGCCCTGAGATAACTTGGATGTCTTGGGGTGCAGCCCACCCATCTCCCAGCTGCGCACACCCCCCTTTTGACGCTGACTTTCATGGTTGTTACAGCAACTTGGGGAAGACTACAGCTCAGAAGTGCAAAAGAAAACATAAAATTCTGCTGCAGTCTTTGCAGCTTTTTAGCAAGCTGAAGTTGATCACAAATGGTGCTCCAGGAGGGCTCCCTGCCAGCATCGGGTAAATGACAGCAGTGCCCGAACAGGCACGAGCAGTCCTTTCTGCAGCGCTGGAAACCTCCCTTGCGGAACCAGACTGCTGCTGCTGTGGGTGTGGAGCCGCCCGTGCAGCGTGGGACGGACCGCGACTCTCCTTGCCGTCTGGACTGCGCGAGCGGTGCTGTTACCTGCCCCTGTACCCTGGGGGTGCTCGGGGACGAAGAGGCACTCAGGTGGGCAGGAGCTCTGTAGGGTTGGAAAGTGACTTCATAAAGGGAAGGTGTTGGGCGTTCGATCTGGAGCAGAGCTTTTTTCCTTCGTGTTTGTGAGTGATAGTGTGGAGATGTTACTTGCCCAGGAAACAGCAAAAGGCTAGTTCTTCCGCCTCTGGGCGAGCGGATTGTTTTCCACTCTGTTAGGGCGAGCGCTGTTGTGTGGAGGTCTTAATGTAATGCGTTACTAGTGCGTGCAAAAGAGCAGCGTTTGCAAATGTGCCCATTTGTTTTAAAACCAGATCCTGCCCTATGCCTCCTCCTTTTGCCATCACAGCCCACAAAAGGCTGTGAGATGCTGTGATTGATCTTTGGGGCTTTTTATTTTTACAGGATAAGGAGCAAAAAAAGGCCACTATACAAAATGAAAAATAGCACTGCTTTTGGTTGAAGGGACATAGACATCTATGAGCAACAACGGCGGAGGGTAAAGATTTGTGTTTGAATTCTTCTAAGAGAACTAACATGAGATTGATGGAAAAAAATGTGTTTACTTCTAAAAAATATAATACAATATTAATGACTTCCAACTATTCTGCAAATATCTTCATCTTTCCAGGTAGATCTTTCTACTGTACCTATTTCAAAAGAGATTTGCTCTACTGCTTCTATCTAGTGCTACATGTCAAAATAATTTTTCTTTCATGGACAGGCCAGCAAAATGTCATGTAGACTTTTTTCCATTATCGTTTTGGTACGGGCAGGTCAGCAGCACTTTATATGGGACTAGAAAATTTCCCTGCTTCTGCAAGGCTGTGTTAATTCGCTTATCTGTGGCCTACTTTTCATCACTTCTGTAGTGGTTTAGATTCTCAAAAAATTGCATTTTGTTTCTTCCAGAAAGCTGTAGAATTCATTTTTAAAAGAAGGCTAGTTCAGGGTGTCTAACTAGCTTAAGATCATTAATAGCTTCTCTATTCAGTACAGCTATGCAGTAGAGCTTCTTCTGGAGTGATGCTATTAAATAATTCACTTATTTTCCTCAACTACTTTTGCTGGTGGCCTAGCTTTTAAAACCTTTACTAAAATGTTGTTTGAGATACTAATCTGATTTCCTCTTTAAAAATCAATTCTGTTGGTGCATATTCTATGGAGGAAAATGTTCTGTTGTGGGAGAAACGTATGTAACTTTCATTATAGATTTTGAAAACTCATGAATATAGGCAGGACTGGTGATAGAAGATGACTGTAGAAAAGTAGCACACTTTTAGTTCTCGGAGTGCATGTGTTAGGATTTTGGATATTAAGGTAGGCAAAACAGGCTACGTAAATGGAAATACATTTAGAGTGATGGAAAGTAAAAAAAAAAAAAGAAAAAAAAGAAAAAAAAAGAAAAAATCTTGATGTAAATTTAAAAAGTTATTTTGGTCATAGTCACGAAAGCTTTTAAAAACTGAAACACTTCAGTGAAGGGGGTGGGTTATAATGTAACTAACAACTTTATTTTGAGGAGAAGTTGCTCCCTAAACTTCTCCCACGGCAGTCCTTTTGGGAGTTACTCTTTGCAGGGGCTGTAGCCTGGAGTCGTGGCATGCTTGGGCACCAGTCGTGGCTCCTCAGCTTGATTTTTACCTGGGGTTTGCACTGGCTCATTTCTTCATCTTGGGAAGTTGTTTGTAATGAGTGATTTGCAGTAGTCACTTATTCCATGCTGCCCGATAGCCTTTATTTACTCCTTGATACACTTGATACTATTAAATCCAAGCTTTTATCTGCATTTTTTTGAGGGCAGATTTGAACAGATTTCTGATGAGAACTTTGTTCTTTTGTAGTGATTTTTTTTTTTTTTTTTTTTTTTCCCCAGACATGTTTAACAGTCTTCAATCCCTTTTTTCCTGGGGTGCGTAGAGGAAACTGGCATTTCCTTGAGTGTGGTGAGTTTGCCTGGCGGTGGTTGTCAGCCTACCAGTACTCTGCCTGTGGGGCTGTGCCCGCCCTGTTGTCCTCAGGTCCCACGGGATGTGCCTAAAGGTGTTCTCCCTTTTATGCTGGTGGGGCATGATGTGGTCACGCTGTCTGTCTCTGAAGTGCTGTGCTCGGGGTTACCCTATGGACATTGTGGCCTCGAGCAGCAAGCTTCTTAGCTGGGAGCCTAGGAGAGGTCTGTGCCTGGAGGGGAGTCAGTCTCTTTTCCATGTTAGGAGTTGTCTCAAACCTCTCTCTTCTCAAGGCCAGGACTGAGTTTTGTTGGACAGGTTGATGGACCTGTTTTCCTTTGTGGACCTTGTGCATCACAGCAGAAGCTGCCTGGTGTACCCAAGATGTTATGAGGGCTTTGCTTGGCCAGGCAACCAGACCTTGGGGGTGAACCTCAAGGATGGTTGTCCTGGTGGCATAATGCTCCAGTGCAGTGATACTCAGCAGATCTTGCAGTGGATAACAGCAAGTGCACAGGGGTTGTGTTGGGAAGCAGCAACCCAAGTTATGTGGTTGGGAGGGTGTTATCCACCTGTTGTTCTTGCAGGGGTGTTTCTCATGATGCTGAAGAGCAGCCAGTTAGAGCTCCACTTGCTCCATCTCCGGCATGGGCTGCTCGCAGAGTGCCTTGGCAGGAGGCTGCGCTCCGCAGGGCTATGCTAAATCTTTATAATGCATGACTTCTGCAGCCCTTGGAGCTGGACGTGCATGTTGCTCTGCTTGTAGGCACCCATGCTTCCAATGGGTGCTTTGACTTCTGCTTAAAAGTGTGAACAGAGGTTACTTGCTGGCAAGTGGAGTCCCTGAAGATGTGCAGACCACGTGTGTTTGTCCTCCATCCCAGACCCTTACACTGTGCCTGTGCGTGTGCAGTGTCAGTGATGGGGAACCTAAGGGGGTCTCCTCTCGAGTGCTTTGCGGTTGCCCAGCTTGTGAGTGTAATTGTGGGCTACACATTTGGTACCTTGGGTCCGTAGTTATGTTCTTACTCACCAACGGTTCTCCTTCAGGTATGCTCCGTTCCCTGGTCGGTGGAGCTGCAGCTGCAGTGCTTGCACACAATTTTATGGCTGCCCCTTTCCACCTCTATTGCTCATTCCAAAGACTATTTGTAGGTGCTAATGATTTGCTGCAAAAACTGCTGCGGGAAGTGAAACACTACCCCATTGTGTCTTTATTTTAGCCTGGAAAACAGCATTTGACTCATTCACAGCATGACGCGCAATGTTTATGGTGCTTGAAATGCTTGCAAATACATGTTGCAAGCAACAGCATAAGCAAGGTCTTAAGCCACGTGGAGTGGTTTAATCTATCTGAAACTGCTTCCTGGGTAACTTTTTGATTTTATCAATACAGAAGACTGACTCAGGGTAATTCAATCAACCTTACTCATTTTTAAGGTAATATCAAATGATTTTTTTATACCTCCAAATTAGCCAAAATACTTCGTTGAGGCAGAAATTGTTCAGGTCTCAAACTCCAGCAATACTCTGTAAGAAAATAAAACACCATTTGAATTTTACTTAGGAGCTTTGTATAAGGAATTTTTTAGAAGACATGCCAGGAAAGGTGGACAGTGACTGTGGAAGATTTGAGATGGCAAGAAATTGACCTGTTCAAAAGAAGGCAAATCAGAAGGGGTGTAAGAAGTCTAGAATGTAATAGATTTAGGGAATCTAGGTCAGGAGACTGTTCTTGTGTCATGAGGTAGAAAGGAAATCTGAAACACTTGGAAATTGGTCAGTTAAAGATGAGTGAAATGAAAATCCTTTTTACATTGTGCGGGAAGAATGTAGAAGGTGTTTTGATGGGAGGTCAGTTTTTGAAGTGCAGAAGAGGGTTAGATATTTTCACAGGTAAAGGAGATATATATGTGGGTATTGGGATTTGTGAAAATATTTAAAGAAGCAGCAGTGTGTCCTACTTCACTTATTATTTTTTAAAAAGTAATTCCTAACTGTTAAATGACTAGGATGATGCTTAGACTGAACTAGACAGTATTTTTTCTGTTGGAGGTTCTTGCATCTTCTGCCCTGAGCTCCCCAGTGTCTCTGTAGCAGATTGGTGGTGGCTGCATGGGCATCAAGGCTGATCCTGCCTTGCCTGTAGCATCATCCCCTGAGGCTGGACATCCTGTGCACCTCCCGCAGCAAGATGGGCAAAGTGCACTTCATAGGCCACCATGCAAGAGAAAATTAGAGGACACAGCCTTCCTGTGGGAAACTGGCAGATTGTGTTCTTTTTGACAGGCTTTTTATCTGAAGGTACAACTGTAATGGATTTTAATATTTGGATTAATACAGGTATCTGGTGTGATTTCTGCTGACTTGGTACAGAGGTTCCCCTTGACATCTGTGGACATTAGCTCATGTCCCTTAAAATCAATCCTATATCCTGTGTTAATTAATGTATTAAAAGGTCTGTCTACCCTTCCTTGGTAACATTACACAGCTGAACAAAAATATTTTAAATGGTAAGCAAAAGACTTGTGTATTTTTAATCCATGAGGAATTACCTAATTACCATGGTCCCATAAGTCTGCCCAAAAGTCTTGCCCAGCCAGCAGTATTTTTAGCAGTCTCTGTCTCTAAAGCAGGTCATGTAGGTTCTTTTTAGCTACAACTTACTACTAAAATATTCTTTGTTTTGGGAACACTTCATTCATTTCTCAGAACTGGGACAATTACCGAAGGTCATCTCGGAGGAAAAAAACTGTTTTTAAACCTTGAAGTTTAACCTTGGGAAATGTGATGGCAAAAACTCGATGTGCCAGGCAGAACGGAGGTTGCAGTCACCCTGACAAAAACTGTTGGAGCAATTATGATTGAACAGAAAGGACAGGAGAAAATGGAGGATGTGAAATTTGTGTGGCTGATACATAGTTACATCCATCTTGAAAACCTATGTATCAGATAATTGGTGTTGCTGGTCCACGAGTGACAAAATGGAGCTGTACAGATTTACCTGACCTGCAGTTGTTATTAAAAACTTCAGATGAAAATATTAACAAACAAGCAAACAAAAAACCAAAGTGATTTTTGTGATTGAATGACAGCAAATGGGTCTTTAAATGGGTGTGTTGTTAGGGGAAAATACATCATTCTTTAAAATCTTGGGTCTAATCTGCAGTTCAAAAGAATATATTTAGAACCAGTGTCTAAACTAATTCTCAGTGAAAACTGGAATATTTCTGGGAAAGCTGCCACCCTTATGTTCTCTCCTTTTCTCCCTCCTGTGCAGAAGTGATCTGAAAACCATCTTGTATTTGAGAAAATCACCAGGCACCAGATCACTGGATTGTGGCACTCTTTGTGTCAAACTGATGGCACGATGGCTGTGGTGTTGCAACAGGAGCATTCAGTAAACATTACTTGGCTAGTTAGGTAAAAGTTCTGGTGTTAGCAAGTTCTAAACTCACCGTGCCTACAAGCACTTGCAGTGTTGTCTCTGAATAATGCATGCTGGTGAAATGATCCGTGCTGCGGGGAGACAGGCTGGCTGTACATGGGCTGGCTAGTCAAGCACTGCAGAAAGGAATGGGAAAACAAAGCAGACACAGCAGCCCAGATAGTCTGGCTTTGTTACACTCTACAGTTTTCCTTTAAAAAAACTTGACTAACCTTGGTACTCTACAGCAACCAGAGAAAAAGAGCGCGCTCGCCGAGGGTTACACCTGGGTAGACATGGCGTCTGGCGATGTGCCTGACACGAAGTGCCAGGATAGCGTTCTTCTGTTTTGAGCAGTTCTTTGGCATTCTTCTTTATTGATATGTATTGGCGTTTGTGCTATCCAGGTAAAAATGTGCATTTTGCATGGAGAGGACAGATCCTTGATACTGTAGGAGGAGAAGGATTTGTGTCTGCTTGGTTTTTCAGCTTCCATCCCAGTGATGAGTGAACTTCAAAGCCAGCCACCCACCCTCCGGGAGGTGCAGTACCACTAAATTTGTGTTTCCTTGCTTTGCTGTTGTTAGAGAGGTAGAAATACACACGGTGCTAAGATACAAGAGTTAATTAAAAAAAAAAAAAAAAAAAAAGGCAAAAAAAGCATACACACAGTGTTAAAATTTGTTACTTCTTTTATTTGTTTACTGCTAGCATGTCCTGCAAACAAGAGGAGGTTTACCTCCCTCTTCCTCAGTACATTTCTGTAATGAAAACTATGCTTGAAAGAAAATAAGTATTTACCTAATCATTTTCTGAGCAATTAATGAGCTTTAGCCAACTTGAGAACTGCCCAGAGTCATTGTTTGGCCCTGGTGTAGAGGTGCTTTGCACTATTTATACATGCCTCCCTCGCCAGGTTGGTGCAGAGGTGTTTGCAGAACTACCCGTGGTATTTCCTGTGGGAGACCCTTCAGCATGTCTTCAGCTTTCTGCTGCTAATCTCATTTGTGGGAGTGAACCCTTCTTAATTGGCCCTTTAAGTCTCTCGTGAGCCTGGTTGTAATACTGGGGCTTTAGAAAGGTGTTACAAGGAAGCTTTCAGACACTTAACCTTATTGTCCTTCCTTTTTAAATGTGTCCACCTACTACCACATACTAGTCAGAATAAGACTTGTCTCATCCCAGTGGTATTTGCATCCATTTTAATACTGCAGACTTCTGTGATCATTTTTTCTCTATTTCTTGCCACCCAGAGTGGGCATGTTTAGCTGTTGCTTCTCTCTTGCTTGATGTGGCATTTTTTTTTTTTTATTATTTTGCATGTGCAGCCAAGGTTTCATTAATCTTTCTTGCTACCAGATCACACTACAAACCTTGTAAGAATTTCTTGGCTCCTCAGTTTGTCACTCCCACTGAATATTTCTTTGAGATTATTTTTCTGTTGGATGTCTTCGCTGCACTTTCCCAAGGAGAACCTTATTTTTAATTGCCTGCTTCTCAACTTTCTCTGTCCTCGCTGGGGCTTGCAACTCCTAAATTTAGTATCATCCACAGATTTCAAGAACACACGGTTTACTCCTGTTCTGCATCATTAACTAAGATTTTTGAAGTAAGTGAATATATAAGAAAATTTCTTTTATCCTTGAGAGATACTTTCAGAGATTTGGTATGTGATTCTAATTCTCTTTTGTTTACTTTTTGTGTGTGCTGTGTTCTGTCTGCATCAAAACTGGTTTCTTAAATAATTTTAAAACTGTATCATTTGATACAGTCAAATGGTTTTCTGGCGTTGGGGTGTATTTTATCTGCTGTGTGCTTGCTATCAACAAATGACAATTCTCTAAAAAGTGATGGGCTGCGGCAGATTTTGCACATACTTTATAAACTCCATTTCTCATTTCAGTTCAAGATAATAATCTTCCAGGAGTCTTAGGGGCTGATTCCTCCTATCTGAATAAAACTGCTCTTTTAGGAGAAGAAAAATTTACTTGCTTATATGATAACAATTTCCGTGTGTTTTTCTTCTGTGAAGTTGAGGTCTAGGCATGTCTTTCATCTATAGATACTCCCTGTCATAAAGGAATTGGTGGCTACGCTAACCTTGTTTGCTAATTTGTCTCTGCTGGCTCAACGCCTTGGAATAAATGATGGTATGGAGCGGCTCGGATACGTATTTCCGAAGGCTTTTACTTGCAATTATTAATGCCCGTTTTTAATGGCTATCAGCTGGTACTTTACTGAGGTAATACAGAGAAAAGTGCAGAACTGCAGCAGTGGGCATTGCCAGTAGTGCTTGCTGAGAAAAGCTGTCTGTCATAGTTTTGATTTCTCTACGTTTGAGTGTGCATGGTTCTCACTGTAGGTGTCTGAAACGTTGAGTTTCTTTGTAGTGCAGCTCATACTTGTCACAGCTAAGTACCTGTGGGAGTGTATATATGTGTGTGCATGTGTATATATGTGTTTGCATATATACATGAATGTTTTATAAGTTCATAATTACATTCTAATTGTTCAGATTTTCCTTTATTTTCTGCTTTAGATTTTAAAAGGCGGTCAGTGTAGCAAGCTACTTAATTCTTATTCCTTCATCATTTATTAATCGTCCAGCCTATCCTTGTAATGGCCACAGAGCATTAGCTCTTTTGGCTTTTATACTGTGCTTATCTTTCCCTGCAGACTGTAACTGGCTGCGTAATTCTTGTGAGGGTATCTTCCTCTCCTTCCCCAGTGCAGAGGCTTATGGCGATGCAGATATCGGCATAGTCTCCCTGGATCTTGATCCTTGTGCCCTTGCCTTTGAGAAGGCCTGGACTAACTAAACTCCTGGCTTATGTTGTAGATGTCCCAAGATTGTTCTACACTCTTGATCATTTCTTCCACCTCCACACTTTTCATCCTTTCTTCCACTTGACCTTATTCTGCTTTTAATGCCACGTGGCTTTTGTTCCTGGAATGAATCTCCAGGACTTGGATGGCCACCTTGAATGGTAGTTCCTAGTTCACCTGTGTGCCAAATCCATATAATTATTTGGCACCAAAACTTTTATTTTCTTGCTTCACTGGTAGCTTGTTCTTGTTGGTAGGAAGCCGCTTCAGGACAGTTTCCCTTCTTTGGGAGATCTCTCATAGCTGCGCTAAGTGCCATTGTGGCCTCTTGCTGCCTTATTTGTTGTGTGTATATGTTAGTCAACAAGAAGCCAGTCTAACTGAAGCCCTTCCGAGCGTGGTGTCTGTGCTCTTGAGTGTGCTGTTGTTTGGTCCGGGAATGTTTTGTCCTCCCCATCACCCAGTCCTGAAGGCTGGTGATGAATACCAGTGCTCTCCCTGCCAGTCATGACCACTCAGTTTCTATATTAAATTCTTTCCTTAAACATACCAAACTTCTTCTGAGTTTACAATTTTTATTCCTTTGTAATTGGGTAAAACTGCCTTTGTCTTTGTAGCTCAGATTTCATTTGATAGTTAAGAGCTGTAATCTCTTTTACTCATAGTATATTTCATTGCAATTCTCATTTGTATCATCTGTCTTTGTTCTGCTGCTTTCTGGGTTACTGCCTCTTACTGGATACATGTGTTGGATTATTTCTTTACTGCTTGTGATTTTCTGTGTTTTAATGGATTTGCCCCCTCCCCTTTTTTCTTTATTTTTGCCCCCTCCCCTTTTTTCTTTATTTTTGCCCCCTCCCCTTTTTTCTTTATTTTTGCCCCCTC